>JAVJHY011966822.1:0-31027 GCA_035593235.1 Phascolosoma agassizii
GAATTCTCCGGTGGCCCTTTATTGGTCTGTACTCTGGCCTTATTCCCGTCATTGGAGACAATCATATGGAAATCGCCTGGGGCAATTAAAGCGCTTCCAGCCTCCAACGGATCACCATTAGCAGCTTCACAAATACCTATCTTCGACCTTGACCTCAGACGATCAGCAAGTTTATTGGTAAAAATAGGTGGCATATGCTGTACAATCACTATGGGTACCGGAAAATCAGCAGGAATTTGGGGCAATATAAGCGTTAAGGCATTCGGACCTCCAGTGGAAACACCAATGGCAATAAGGTCTACTTCCTGCGAATGCTCTATTTGAAAAGTCGGGCCTGAAAATATTTTTGGAATCAAACCCGGCTTTTTAGGAACCTTTTCACACAGGGTTTTAATTCTTGGGATTAGCTGTGAACGAACATGGTCAGCCGCTTCCAGTGCACTTTTAAAATTAGCGGGTTTGGTAACGTAGTCATTGGCCCCAAGTAATAGCGCGTCAAGAGTTATTTCTGCTCCCCGTTGGGTAAGATTGCTAAACATTATGACGGGAAGGTTCGGATAGATTTCGCGGATTCCGGATAAAGTCTCCAGGCCATCCATCTCCGGCATATTCACGTCAAGAATGATAATGTCAGGATTGACCTGGGGTATCTTGGCTAAGGCTATAGAACCGCTGGCAGCCACACCGGCCACCTCCAAGGCATAATCAGCGGATAAAATCTTAGACATCAGATTACGTACTACTACCGAATCATCAACGATTAAAAGACGAATTTTCAACTTAGAAACCCACTTGTTTTCGGTTAACTCCTGTTCAGGAAGGCAAATAAAATCGCCCCCCCGGCACAGTAGTCGTGAAAACAATGTTATCGTGCGGAAAGCATGATTTTATGGATGCGTGGAACTTCCTGCAATTTAAATGGCCCAACGCGCCAGCATCGTGGCATGGCTACATGATTCGCTTCTGAGCCAACAAATTAACATGGCACCCTTTATTTACACCTGCACCTATACCCAATCTGCCAAACCTCGCAAATGAGTACACCCCTTTCTGTCAATTATACCATAAAAATGCCTTATTGTACCTCCATTTTTTTGATTTAAATTTACGTTCTTAAAAACAGCTTATCAGAATGTAAACTGATCAACTAGATTCTGTAATTTCGTAGCCATTCCAGACATTTCGACAGCCGCATTTTTAGTGTCACCAGCTCCGGTTGAGGTACTTTCGGCAGCGGTAGCAACACTCGCGATATTCTCCGTTATATTCGAGCTTCCTTTGGCGGCTTCCGAAACGCTGCGGCTTATCTCATTCGTCGTCGCGGTTTGCTCCTCAACAGCGCTGGCAATCGTATTTTGAATATCATTAATCTGGTTAATAATCTTGCCAACCTGGCCAATCGCTTCTACCGCGCCATTAGTATCCCCTTGTATTGCTTCAATTTTCTTGCTGATATCTTCTGTAGCACTCGCTGTTTGTTTGGCGAGTTCTTTGACTTCATTGGCGACCACGGCAAACCCTTTCCCAGCCTCGCCGGCACGCGCCGCTTCGATGGTGGCATTGAGGGCTAGTAGATTCGTCTGTTCGGCAATGGAGTTAATTACCTTTATGACTTTTCCTATCTCCGTACTGCTCAACCCTAATTTGGTAATGGTCTCATTCGTAGTTTCAGCTGTTTGCACCGCAGTGGTCCCGACACTTGCAGCCTCATTAGCATTCTTAGCGATTTCCTTGATACTTGCCCCCATCTGTACCGTAGACGTCGACACTGACTGCACATTCTTATTGACTTGTTCAGCAGTCGAAGAGACTACATTGGCCTGGGACGATGTCTCACTAGCATTCCTAGTCATCTGCTCACTGACTATATTGAGTTGCTCAGCCGATTTTCCTAAACCAGTGGCCAATTCTTTTATCTGTTTAACTTGTTCGGTTAAATTTGACGCCATAAGGTTGACATTGTCGGTTAACTCTTTCCATGTTCCCGAGACGTCAACCTCTGCTTGGCCTCCAAGCCGGCCGTCAATACCCACTTCTTTAGCCAACCTATTTACCTCGCTGCCGAAGGCATTAAGATCGTCGACCATATGGTTGATGGTCTTTTTAAGGTCGAGAACTTCTCCCTTGACATCGACAGTAATCTTTTTGGTCAGGTCCCCCTTGGCAACTGCGGTGGTAACCTCGGCAATATTCCGTACCTGGTTGGTCAGGTTGTTGGCCATCAAATTCACATTGTCCGTCAAGTCCTTCCAGGTACCGGAGACCCCTTCGACTTTGGCTTGACCTCCAAGCTGACCATCGGTTCCGACCTCGCGAGCCACCCGAGTCACCTCACCAGCGAAACCATTGAGCTGATCGACCATGGTGTTAATCGTTTCTTTAAGGTCGAGGATCTCACCTTTGACATCCACCGTTATCTTCTTGGTCAAGTCTCCTTGTGCCACAGCAGTGGTCACTTCAGCGATGTTCCGCACCTGATCCGTCAGATTATTGGCCATCAGATTCACATTGTCCGTTAAGTTTTTCCAGGTACCGGACACTCCTTTTACTTCGGCCTGACCGCCCAATTGACCATCGGTACCAACCTCGCGGGCTACCCGAGTGACCTCCCCGGCAAAACTGTTGAGCTGATCGACCATGGTATTGAGGGTGTTTTTTAATTCGAGAATCTCGCCTTTGACATCCACGGTAATCTTCTTGGTCAAATCCCCCTGGGCAACCGCGGTGGCGACCTCGGCAATATTCCGTACTTGATTGGTCAGGTTATTCGCCATTTGGTTGACATTGTCGGTCAAGTCTTTCCACGTTCCAGAAACCCCTTCGACTTTGGCTTGCCCCCCCCAATTGGCCATCCGTTCCGACTTCACGGGCGACCCGGGTGACTTCGCCCGCAAATCCGTTGAGTTGGTCGACCATGGTGTTCAACGTATTTTTTAACTCCAGAATTTCGCCCTTGACATCCACGGTAATCTTCTTGGATAAATCTCCCTGGGCAACTGCGGTGGCGACTTTGGCAATATTGCGCACCTGATTAGTAAGATTATTCGCCATCCCATTGACATTATCAGTCAAATCTTTCCACGTTCCGGAGACCCCTTCAACTTTGGCTTGTCCTCCCAATTGGCCGTCCGTGCCGACCTCACGGGCGACCCGGGTGACTTCGCCGGAAAATCCATTTAGCTGGTCGACCATAGTATTCAACGTATTTTTTAACTCCAGGATTTCGCCTTTGACATCAACGGTAATCTTCTTAGTTAAATCCCCTTTGGCAACGGCGGTGGTAACCTCGGCAATGTTGCGAACCTGGCTGGTGAGGTTATTCGCCATCTGGTTTACATTGTCCGTCAGGTGCTTCCACACTCCGGAAACCCCCTTTACTTTGGCCTGTCCTCCAAGCTTTCCATCAGTACCGACTTCCCGGGCAACCCGAGACACCTCTGCCGAGAATTCATTAAGCTGGCAAACCATCTTATTAACAATCTTGCCGATCTGGGCAAATTCACCTTTTAATTTTCTGCCATCGATTTCCAGGTCGATCATTTGCGATAGGTCCCCTTGGGCGACGGCGGTGATGACGCGCTCAACCTCATAGATGGGTTTGGCAAGATCGTCCACGAGTTCGTTAATCCCATCCTGAGTATCTGCCCAGGTGCCCTCGGCTGCATCCAACGAAATACGTTCGGTGAGCTTTCCTTCTTTACCGACACTTTTGCCGAGACGAATAATCTCATTGGAAAGATTTTCATTTAAGCTAACGACATCGTTAAAAAATTCGGCGAACTCCTCCAACCCGTTGTCTGCGGACAGCCGCACATTGAAATCCCCATCTCGCAACGACGCCATTGCATCTATCAGTAATACAAATCGTGGATCCGTGGAAAAGAGTTCATCAGACATGCCGGCACCATGGCCATTACTTCCAATCTTTCCACACGCAAGAACTCGATTATTTTTTCCTTTTCCTCTTCTACTTTTGCTATTAGCTACTGTCATAGGTATATCCCTCCCTGGTTAATAACCCTGATTTTAGATTTTAGATCGCAAAATTTAGATTTTTTTTTTGATACAGATACATTACAAATTAAGCAAAAAATTGATTTTCGGAAATCCTTCCTGAATGGTAAAAACCTAATATTTTGTTCACTTGAACCACGGAACTTTTCAAGCCTATCCTACCTAACACACAATGAGCTAAAATGAGTACCAATATACAAAAATGACTCCATGATATGCGGTTGGTCATCCAAAAGAAAAAGTTTTAATTTACCGCGTTTACCCGCAATATTTTACGATTCATGTTAAGCGAGGTTTAAATAATTTAAAATCTAAAATGCATGGACTGGTTCCGTCGGTTTTAGACTTGCTTTACTAAGGCTCGCTACTTTTTCGATATCAAGAATGAGCAATAATCGATCTTGCAATTTGTGAGCTCCGCAAATCAAATCGCGGGCCTCTCCGGTAAGTGTTTCCGGAGAATTTTCATAACTATCCTCCGAGACCTCTATAATATCACCAATCTTATCGACAAGTAAGCTGACAATCCCTTCGGCGGTATGAACAACCACATTAACCGGGCATTCATCCTTGGTATACATTTCGAATCCTAGACGAAGACGCATATCAAGAGCAGTTACAATCTCTCCACGAAGATTGATTAATCCCTTTACCATGGGTGGTGCAAGCGGAAATTTGGTCATGGTTTGAAACCGAATCACTTCTTGAACTTTTTCTACCTTTATACCAAAAAAAAGATCTCTTAAATAAAAGGTGCAGAACTGAAATTGTTTAGCCATAACGTTTTTGTCCTGTAGATTTTATTCCTCAGGCATTTCATAAGATGTATTTTAGTTTCTAATTGTTCGCGGAGTTCAGCGGTTAATAACTTAGAAATCTGAACTGTGCTTGCAAATAGTCTTCCTGCATATCTCAGAGTATAATAATTGGAGTTTAATCTATTGAACTGTAAACAGTTACTTTAGTTTTTAATTGATTGGAAAATTTGATCCGCGGCATTCAAAACCATGTTAATATCGATTAACTCTGTAACCTTACCGCGAATAACAGCGGAACATAAGCAGCCTTTCCTGGTGGGAGGTCCTTTCATGGTGATTGAATCGGTGACGATATCAAAAATGTTATCAACGACTACCCCCAAGCTATGGTTTCGATGGCTGCAAACAACGACATGCAGCGACCCTGTTTTCGAGCCTGATGCACCAATGTCGTGGTCTAGGGATCGATCGTTCTGATTCGAAAAAAGACTAGACAATTGAAGGAGCGGTAAAATTTCACCGCGATATTGAATCATATGGACATCTCCGACCTTTTCTACCTCGGAACATTTTAATTTTTCAAGTCGAGCAACGGTGGTCAACGGCATGCCCATTTGTCCACCAGACGGGCCTTTCAGTAACAACATTGGTTGCGTGTTTTCATTGTCTTTTTCGAGGGTATCTTTTTGCTCGGCCAATATTCGTTCCCCAGTGCTGGATAATACCCCTGAATTTTGGGCAATGGCTAGCACATCCAGGATCAAAGCCACTTTACCATCGCCCATTATCGTGGCGCCCGCGAAAGTAGAAATTCTTTTTAGTTGCTTCCACAATGGCTTGACAACAATTTCCTGGGTGTCGTTGATTTCATCCACTACCAGGCCGAAATCCCGATTTTCTGCTTGGACAACCACAATTTTTACCACATCATTTGTCTGACCGCGAACTGGGGTGCGATGGAGTTTCTCCTCTCCTTGTAGAGCTTCGTTCAAGTAGATAAGTGGAAGTAGTTTACCGCGTAAACGATAGACTGGAGCGCCATGCATCATTTCGATGTGGTGACTCGCATTCTCGTCCTCCAAGCGGACTAATTCCAGAAGGTTTACCTGAGGTATCGCATAACGATCACCGCCGCTGGAAATTATGAGCGCCGGGATGATGGCCAAGGTAAGCGGTATTTTTATTCTAAAGGTACTGCCTTGGCCAATGGAGCTGATAATATCAACGTGGCCACCGATCCTCTCGATATTGTTTTTGACTACATCCATGCCAACACCGCGACCGGAAACATTGGTTATCTTTTTCGCAGTCGAAAAACCGGGCATGAATATGAGATCTAGGACTTCCCTGTCATTCATTTGTAGCGCCTGTTCGTGGTTAATCAGGTTGCGATTCAATGCTTGTTCTTTGATTTTTTTGGGATCAATGCCGGCGCCATCATCACGGAATTCAATATTCACCTGCCCCCCCTCGTGATAGGCTCTCAGCCATAAGTTGCCCTTTGGCTCCTTACCACTTGCCTGACGATCAGCTGGCGACTCAATCCCATGGTCTACTGCATTGCGCACTAAATGGGTTAATGGGTCTTTGATGGCCTCAATTATGCTTTTGTCCAGCTCGGTTTCTTTACCCACCATATGCAAACCAACCTCTTTACCTTTCGCTGTGGCGAGGTCCCGCACCACACGAGGAAATTTATTCCAGATGATGCCGATGGGCTGCATCCGCGTCTTCATGATCCTTTCCTGCAACTCGCTGGTAATCATATTCAAGCGCTGAGAGGCGGCGGTGAAAGTCACGTCCTCCTGACTGGCCTTAAATTGAAGAATCTGATTCCGCGCCAAAACCAGTTCGCCAACGAGATTCATCAACTTGTCAAGCAGATCAACACTTACACGGACACTATTGTCCGAAATTGGTGCGAGGTTTGACTCTAGCGGATTAACGGCCAGGGTAGAAAATTCAGATTCAGTTGGTTCTTTAGGATTTGTCCCTACATTGTCTTTTTGAACGGAAAGAATTGGGATAACCGATACCGCTCCAGCCACCTTTTGGTGGAGCTCAGCTGCAAATTGATTTGAATCCAGGGCCGATTCTTTCAATCCAGATTTGGGTGGTAAAGTTTCGGTCTTAGTTGACTGTTTCTTCGTTTTTGAGCTCCTTGAAGGAGTTTTGGTTTTAGATGGTTGTTTCTTCGCTATTGAGCTTCTAGGAGGAGCCTTGCTTTTAGACGACGGCTCCTTCGCTTTTGATTTTATCGCAGGAATTTTGGTGCCCTTTTCGGATAAGCCCGTTAGCCTATCGATAAGTGCGGAGAAATCTCCATCGCCTTCGCTTTTTTGGGCTTCAATTGTTGAAAGTATCTGCCGAATAGCATCGACCATGGCTAGTAACGCGGTAATTATCTCGGAATCGGCAACAAGTTTTCTATCGCGTATACCACTTAGTAAATTCTCTCCGCAGTGGGCCAATGATTCGAGCTTGGAAAAAGCCAGAAATCCACTGGATCCTTTTAGGGTGTGTATGGTCCGAAATATGGTCGATAGCGTATTATCTGCCCCCGGATCCTTTTCCAGTTTAATCAGATCTCGATCTAATAAATCAACATTCTCATAACCTTCTATGAGAAAATCTTTAATGGCTTCATCCGTATCATCCAATTTTCTATCTCCCCTTGCGCATAACTATTGATTTGGCATACCTGTTTACTTAAATACGGTAAAAACCGACGATAAGAATCCCCGCGGATGTAAGAATATGTTGCTCACCAATAATTGTGCTATCGTGGTACTAGTTAATTAACTAGCAAATATAATGCCAAACTTTAATTCCTAATTCATATCATCATATTGATAAGCAATTTCATAACTCATGATTTCATGTTCATAACCCATTTCATTGAAAAATGATTGGATTTGACGGTAAAATCACCAACCATCGTATGTGCCATGGCCCTTGAAATTTTTGAAATAGGATCGCAACTATCCTGTTAAAAGGTGGTTATGAATTTATCGATAATGGAGGTAAATTTACGCACTTATCAAATTCTCCAAAGGATTAATAACCACTGAACTTGTTTAAGAAAAAAGCGTTTCTTTTTATTGAATTACTGCTCAGAATTTTATTTTTACCTCGATTTCAGGAAGGACTCAACAAGATCTCTACCTTCCAGGAGCACTCGTACCTCCCAAGCTTGAATAATTCATGAGGAATCAACAACAACAACGGAGCGCAAGAATTGATAAAGCTCGATTACCCAAATTATGCTAATATTTTATATCATGCTCAAACGACTGAATATTATAGCTTGACATGAGACAATTTCAAGTTATTTGTTTTAGGGGAATTCAATCAAAAGAGGAGAAAACCGGTTTTTAGATCTCAAATTCAGATCTTTTCCCTTATTTATCGCTAGCCCGACTTGGCGAGTTCGAAAATTTTTTGACTATTTCTGGATGATTTAGATATCATAAACCATTTGGCAATAATCTCTTGGTCTTCACAATGACGTTTTCCTTCTGCGTCCCGGTTCCGGCAGCGAACTCGGTTCAGCCAGCTTGGTGATTGATATCGATATTTGTATCGCTTTTTTATCACAAAGACGCCTAGAAGCTCCCTGGAAAAAATTGTGGTTTCGGGAGTAATCAATATTTGTCTTAAGATAATAGAAGTGCTATATTCACGGCATATTTATTGGTAGGTGATCTTCTTAAAAAAGGCTTTTTCCCGCCTTTCTGGGAATGAAATTCATTTGTAACTGTCGTTCCGAAAGTACGTAGTCAATCCTAGGTATTTTTTTCGCAATGGCTTAAGTCTGTTTTTACGGTGCTTTAATTGAGTGTAATGATCGTGTGAACCGGGATTATTTTTCCCATTCCTACTCTGATTTTTTTTTCAAATTAAGCGTGAGAATCGATTAAGAGCCCACACAGTGGGATTTATATTTTTCCCATATTACAGATTTCCGGCTCCATCCTCATAAGAGATAATTACAGGCACAAATGGATAGACACTCGCTTAAAATTAAGAGCTCTTGCAAAAAAAATCTTAATTTTAAGGATAAATATTGCATTAGATTTTGCCGATATCCCAGAGTGCTCCGAAAGAGTAATCGATTATGATGAAGAGAGTTGCGAGGAAATATTATTGAATGTTGATGATATGCTTATTCCTCAAATTGGGAATTTATTTTTGCAAAGTCCCAAGACCTATTCAAGAAATAAGTAGGATATCTAGCCGGGATTTTTCATGCGATTTCTACTACGAGCGCTTATATCATTCATTTTCAAAGACTTGAGAAACTTTTTTAGACTTAAAAATGTGATGAATTCTGATGTGAAAAATGAAATGCGAAAAGGTTCTTAAATTTTTCCCCGGGCCTTACTCGAACAAGTATTTGCAGGAAGTTCTTAAATTTGCTGGTTCCAATCCAACCTCGGCCAATTTCCTGAGTTCGCTTTTTTATGAAGAAATATTCTTTCACCATTAGCCAGAAGATTACAACCGTTATCATGTTGACGACGGTAATAGCCCTTCTCATTGCGTGCTCCATCATATTCTTCCACGAAATCAAAAACATACGGAACGATATGACCCATAATCATTCTATTTTGGCAGAAACCATCGGCAGTAATTGTGAGGCAGCGTTAGCTTTTGACGACCAAGAAAAGGCCACCGAACTTCTTGCGGCAGTCCGTGCGGATCCCAATATCGAAATCGCTTGCCTCTATGATAAAGATAAAAAACTATTTGCAGAATATCGCCGTCTTGACCACGTCGAAGATGTGTCATTCAATAAGCCGATGCTAATTCGAAACAGAAGAGATCAATTTTTCACAGAGACCCATTTGGTCACCTTTCGTGATATCAATCGAGATGGTGATCGCTTTGGCACAATTTTCCTTATATCCGACTTGGAACAAAACAAACAACGCGTCAACGGCGACCTTCGCACGATGGCTTATGTTGTCATTATTGCCTTGCTAATTGTGTTCTTCATATCTACCAAACTTCAGCGGGTTATATCGGTGCCAATCATTAATCTCAAAAACGCTACAACGAGCATTAGCAGAGGTAAGTTGGATACCCGGCTGGTCATCTCTTCAAATGATGAAATTGGAGAATTAGTTGCCGCCTTTAATGATATGGCTGAAAAATTGCAGGTATCACGAGAGGAGCTCTTGGCCGCAAAAAACAGTGCAGAGGAATCCGAACAAAAAACAAAAGCCGCTTTAATTGAATCAGAAAAACTGAGAAAGGTTGAAGAGGAGGCTATTGAAGCCCAGCGTGCTTTAATGGAGTCAGAAAAACAGCGAATTGCCGCCGAAGAGGCAAATCGTGCTAAGAGTGAATTTTTAGCAAATATGTCCCACGAGCTACGCACACCCTTACATGGTATTCTTAGTTTTGCCAATTTCGGAATAAAAAGATATAGCACCGTTGAATCAGAAAAAATACATGACTACTTTCAGCAGATTGATCATAGTGGTCAAATTTTGCTCTCCCTACTTAATGATTTACTTGATCTATCTAAGCTAGAAGCTGGCAAGATGAGTTTTCAATTTCAGAATGATGATTTGACCGGTTGGGTAGATATAATTTTGGGTGAATTTCAGCCTTTGTTCACCGAAAAAGGGCTCAATATTGAATACGAGCGACCTGACTTTAATCCGATAGTCTACCATGATCCGAGGCGAATCATGCAAGTAGTACGGAATCTTTTAGGAAATGCATTAAAATTCTCAAATCCCGGTGGTAAGATCGGGCTCAATATTCGCCAGGAAAACAAGGCGATATGGATATCTGTTAGCGATCAAGGAGTGGGTATACCGGAGGACGAACTTGAAACTATATTTGATAAGTTTACGCAATCGACCAAAACGAAAACCGGGGCTGGCGGCACAGGATTAGGATTATCCATATGTCGCGAAATAGTAGTTGCTCACAAAGGCCGTATCTGGGCTGAAAATAATCCAGGGGGAGGCGCCGTTTTCAATTTTGAATTGCCTCTTGGTCGTGGGGCCATTCAGCCCTCTAATGAAGTCTATACCTCTCCTAATAAGCATATTATGTCAAATACGTGCATTTGAAATCATTTATTTTTAGACTTTTTTGCGTCCATTAGCAGGCTCCAAATATTTTGTCCGCTTCTGGAGAGCCCGAAGTGTCTAGAGGTCACTTGAAATGTACTTTGACAGCCTATCTCCAATAAACAAGTTGTGGTGCAGGTATGCTGAAGCATATCAGGTTTTCGAATTAAAATTATAAAATAATTACACTTTTTCGAAAACTAGAATCCCTCCCGTATATTTCTTCATGTGTCTTTTCATTCCTAAATCTATTTTAAAACGAAATAGTTGTATGTATTGTATGTATTTATCGTGCTTTCGGAAACGGTCCTTGAGATTGATCGAGGCCCCCTGTAAGTAAAATTTCGTGTTTAAAAATCAAAAATTGGATATAGATCTTTGCTGCTAGTCAAACAAGGTAGAATGAGATTCGCGGTAAAAAGTGAAGATCCGAATTGGGGTATGGAAATGTTTAGGGTCTGCACAAAAATTAATCGACATTTCCAGCTATGATTTTGTCATAATCGTTTTAGTGCTCAGTTTTAGGTTAGATTTTTACGGTTACCGATCCCGCGCTCTTTGAGCCGGACGGAGTAAAAATTAACCTAGAATTGAGATACAAAGACACCAATTAATGTTTTGCGCTGGCTGTGAAATATTAATGCGCAAGTTTTAAGAGAAATGGGAGAAAGTATGATCACAGTAGTTTCGGGATTACCAAGGTCAGGAACCTCGATGATGATGCAAATGCTGAAGGCGGGTGGAATTGAACCGGTGGTCGATGACATCAGAGGTGCAGATGAAGATAACCCCAAGGGGTACTTTGAATTTGAAAAAGTAAAAAAACTCAAAAGTGACAGTTCATGGCTAAGTGATGCCGAGGGCAAGTCAATCAAAATTATTTCCCAACTGTTGTTCGACCTTCCGCTGGATGGGCATTACAAGGTCCTGTTCCTTCACCGAAAAATGTCTGAAATTCTTGCCTCCCAGAGTAAAATGATCGAAAGAAGGGGGACCAAGGGTGCCTCTGTTCATACTGACGCATTAGCCAAGATATATGGACAACATCTCAATAAGGTCAGCAAGTGGCTCTCCGAAAACGCGGTGTTTGAGTTGTTATATGTAGACTACCATGACGTAATCGATAATGCGGTTAAACAGGTCGAACTTATCCATGATTTCCTTGACTGCGACCTTGATATAGAAGCCATGTGCGAGGCTGTTGATCCAGCCCTGTACAGACAAAAGAAAAAATAAAATTAAATTAAATAAGGTAGCCGAAAATCATGGGAAAAAGACTTGCTAGTAAAGTGTTAGTAATCGGCTGGGACGCCGCCGATTGGAAAGTAATTACACCACTCCTTGACTCCGGGCAAATGCCAACCCTTGAAAAATTTATCAATGAAGGAGTGATGGGCAATATTGCAACCCTAAAACCTTGTCTATCCCCCATGCTTTGGACGTCAATCGCTACCGGCAAACGAGCCTATAAACATGGTATTCACGGATTTACGGAACCCTCACCAAATTTAGGTAGTGTTCGACCGGTAACCTGTGTTTCAAGAAAGGTGAAAGCCATTTGGAATATTCTTACCCAAAATAACTTGAAATCAAACCTAGTCTCATGGTGGCCAAGTCATCCAGCGGAACCCATCAACGGTGTCTGTGTGTCCAATCTATACCAACGCGCTCAAGCCCCACTTGACCAACCATGGCCTTTAGCTTCGGGAACAGTCCATCCAGAAAGACTGAATGAGAAACTAAAAGAGCTACGTGTCCACCCAGCTGAGCTTACCGAGGGTCATATTTTACCCTTTGTACCAAACGCCGCGAAAGTGGACACAAAGGAGGACAACCGCCTCTCTATTTTAGCCAGAATTATCGCAGATTGTACTACGGTACATTCGGCTGCCACTTGGATCATGGAAAATGAACCCTGGGACCTCATGGCTGTTTACTACGATGCTATTGACCATTTCGGGCACGCTTTTATGCACTTTCATCCCCCTCGAATGGATAACGTCCCGGAGGAACTTTTTGATATGTATAAAGACGTCGTGACTGGTGGCTATCGTTACCATGACATGATGTTAGAGAGACTGTTGCAGTTAGCAGGCCCGGATACGACCGTAATCCTCTTGTCTGACCATGGCTTTCATCCTGATCATTTACGCCCACGGGGAATTCCTAAAGAACCTGCTGGTCCGGCAATACAACATCGGGAATATGGAATTCTGTGCATGAAGGGCCCCGGCATTAGAAAAGACGAACGTATTTATGGGGCGAGTCTTCTGGATCTGTGTCCCACCATACTCACTTTGTTTGGCCTTCCCATTGGTGAAGACATGGACGGTAGGCCTTTACTTCAGGCGTTTGAAGAGATTATAGAAATCGAAAAGATTCCAAGTTGGGAGGAAGTGAAAGGTGAATGTGGTATGCACTCGCCGGACAAGGAGGAGGACCCATGGGCAGCAAAAGAGATGCTCGACCAACTTGTGGCCTTAGGTTATATCGAACCTCCGGATGAAAACCAGGAAAAAGCGGTAGCTCAGACAACCCGAGAGGCCAAATTCAATTTAGCTCAAGCCTATATGGACGGCAATAAATACGACAAGGCGATAGGGATCTTCGAAGAATTAGTCAAAGGAGACCCAGAATCAACGCGTTTTTCCTTACAGCTTGCGAAAGCTTATTTTGAAGATAAAAAGTTAAAACCTTGTCGTGAATTGATAGAAAAAATATTGGAAAAAGAAGAGAATATTCCCATTGCAAATAAGCTGATGGGCTCGATTTATTTTGCAGAGGGAAACGCAGAAGATGCTCTAAAATATTTACTTAAGGCTGAGGATGGGAATAGCCATTTACCCAACTTGCATTGCCAGATTGGGAACGTTTATCTAAAGATGGAGCGATGGGAAGATGGCGAGAGAGCGTACCGTAGGGCCCTATCGATTGACGGGGATAGCGCCCATGCCCATCACGGACTGGCCCAAGCGCTAATAGCCATGAAGCGCTTTGAAGAGGGGGCCATGCAGGCGTTACGTGCTGTCGGACTACTCCACCACCTTCCACTGGCGCATTACCATCTGGGCGTAAGTCTTGCGCACCTAGGTTGGCCCGAACGTGCAATTCAGGCATTCGAACAATGCATCTCAATGAGGCCGAATACAGAGGCGGCTCACCGTTGGCTGGCACAAATTTACGAGAAGGCCCTCAGTAATCCCGAAAAATCACAACAACACTCCCAAAAAGCCGAAGAATTAAGCGCAAAAAAAGGGAAATAATTTAGCAGACTTTATTGCAAAACTCCATTCTACTGTTTCCGGCGCATATCTCCTAATCTGTAACTTAAACTGCGTAAAAGAAACAACCCAAAATCAAAGTGGCGATCTTGAAAAACGATCTATCTAGGCAAAATTTATAATAAATTATTTCCACTTTACGAAAGAAGAATTGATTTACCTTTGGAAACCGTTTAAACGTGTTAGGCTTTATAGAGCACGGAATATATTATCATTTCAAAAATGTGAAAAAATTTAGCCGTTGGCTGATAACACATGTGATTCTGGGGGGGGAAACCAAATGTCACCTAGAAAAAAGAAAGTAGACCCTGAGCAGCAAGCTCAGTTCCTGAACGAGGCACGGCGTGACGTAGCGCTTCGACGGAAAAGTTATCGGGAGCGGGCCCTCAAGATATACCCACACGTCTGTGCAAGTTGCGGACGCGAATTCGAAGGGAAGCGATTGCGGGAGCTAACGGTCCATCATAAAGACCACGATCATAATAACAATCCTACGGACGGCAGTAACTGGGAGTTGTTGTGTCTCTACTGTCATGATCATGAGCATGAAAAATACCGCATGAAGGGCTACAGCGAATCAAGCGCCGGAGATAAGGAGGAGGGAGCTTCCATCTTCAAACCATTCGAAGGCTTGGATAAGCTGCTGACGCCCAAAAATGGTGAATCAACTTCCGAATAGGCCGAGGATGGCGTGGGAAATTTCTTGCCAATCTAACGGAGCTTAGAAGTGTTTTAAAATAGTTCACTCTTCTTGATGTCCCATGTTCAAGCCATCTTTTAACGGTTAAATCACGACCTTAACATAGAAATATTTCAATATTCCTATCTTCCAGGTCGCAATTCAATCGTCCAAACCTGGACTAAATCTGAGCAATAAATAAGAATAAACTATTTAAAAACACGCTCTTAGGCCCTTAAAAATGGGGATACGTTTATCTTGGTACAAGCGGTGAAGGGAGGTGCAATGAATGCGGCGTCAACTCCAATGATGTTTCCATGGATTCCTTCTTTGATTCCGGAGAGCCAACTTCGACATTCAGCCGCCGAGCGGTCTCTGAGCCCAACTTCGACATTCAGCCGCCGAGCGGTCTCTATAAATTGACTTGGGCTGCCTTGTAATGTGGTTTTCTGCGAAATGGTGTTAACGACGTGATAGCATCGCCAAGTCACGGTCAACGACATTTTTGAGATGGACAAAGATAGCGTCATACAATTTTTCGTAAGCGTTCACGGCTACTAATTTTTTTTACAATAAAATGAAGATGATGATTTCGTACGGACATTAATTCCGGTAACAAATGGATCAGATAGTCTGATGCTAAGTCTATTTGGGGAAATACTTGCACTTGTACATCGTATGAGATAGTTTCTTAAATCACTAAAACGTTCTGTAGCTCCTTGATATTGCGGTATCTTTCGGGGAGGTATAATATGATAGTTATAATGAGGCCACCTTTTACCGTACCACTACCAGGTATCATCTTGCCGGCCTGTTGAAGTTCGCACTTTGGTGTGTAAAAAGAGTGTGCTCCTTATAGCATACTAAAACATGAACTCCAACGGGTATTCCTTGCCTGCGCAGATAAAAAACACGTACATATTATCCGAGGTAGCGGTTTATGCTTCGAATAAACATAATAATTAGATTTTCGTTAAGCGTTCGAGGAAATCGGAATAATGCTGAAATCTTTAATGGGGGTCGGTCAAAATCTAATTGATGGTTAGTTAGGTCTTGTATCCTTAAATGTCGAATTTCAATCCTATTCTTCAAGTTCGCAATCTGAAAACCTCTTTCCAAACGGAGGAGGGTCGGGTAAAAGCGGTTGATGATGTTAGCTTTACAGTAGAAAAAGGTAAAACTCTTGGGATTGTTGGGGAATCGGGATGCGGGAAGAGTGTAACCGCTCTTTCTATTATGCGGCTACTGCCAAAGCCCGCCGGACAAATAGATGGGGGCTGTATCCTTTTTAAAGGAAAGGATCTTCTGGGGCTTACACCTGAGGGAATGTATCAAATTCGAGGACAAAAAATCTCGATGATCTTCCAGGAACCAATGACCGCTTTAAACCCGGTTTACCAGGTAGGAAAACAACTCGCTGAAGTCTACAAACGCCATTTTCCGGAAATGGCGCTATCAGCCATCATCAACAATGGGATTTATTTATTAGAAAAAGTGGGAATTCCCGATCCAGAAAAGCGAATGAATGAATACCCACATCAGTTATCAGGTGGCATGAGGCAGCGAGTTATGATTGCTATGGCGTTGGCCTGTGACCCCGATATTCTAATAGCGGACGAGCCAACTACGGCGTTAGATGTCACGATTCAGGCTCAGATTCTTGATCTGATGAAATCATTACAGAAGAAAGAGGGAATGACCATCATTTTTATTACTCATGACCTGGGAGTAACCGCAGAAATGTGCGACGATGTCCTTGTGATGTATGCTGGGAAGGTTGTGGAAATGGCGTCAACCATAAAATTGTTTGCACATCCAAGACATCCTTATACTCGAGGGCTCATGACCTCTATTCCTCGTCTTGAGAATCCACGAAAAGTCAAGTTATCGACGATCGAAGGATCTGTCCCAAGTCTATCCGAAATGCCAGCAGGGTGTCGATTTCAGAACCGTTGTCACTACGTTCAGGAAGGGTGCAGAACTAATTTTCCAGAATCGAAGACCGTTGGCGAAAATCATGTAGTAAACTGTTTTGAGTGGCAGCGTCTCGATGAGTAACAACAACTCCATAGTCGAGGTGAAAAACCTCATCAAATACTTCCCGATTCAGGGAGGGGTATTTCTAAAACAAACCGGGAAAGTTCATGCGGTCGATGGCATTTCATTAAACATTAAAAAGGGGGAAACCATCGGCTTAGTCGGCGAATCCGGATGTGGAAAAAGTACGGCTGGGCGAACTATCCTGCGCCTCTACAAACCTACCGGCGGTCAAGTTATCTTCGATGGCAACGATTTGGAAAAACTATCGAAAAGAGAAATACGTAATCTTCGACGTGATATGCAAATTATTTTTCAAGACCCTTTTGAATCGCTAAATTCACGTCATACGATTCAAAATATTCTTGAAGAACCATTTATTATCCATAAGATCGGGTCGAAAGAACAGAGAAAAGATGAAGTACAAAAGTTGATCGAAAAAGTTGGGCTTCCAGAATCTTCATTGCAGAGATTCCCTCATGAGTTTTCTGGGGGACAACGGCAGCGGATCGGAATTGCCAGGGCGATCGCATTGAAACCGAAATTCATCGTGTGCGATGAACCTGTTTCTGCCCTTGATGTTTCCATTCAATCCCAAATACTAAATTTACTTCTTGAGCTCCAACAGGAAATGAATTTGACCTATCTATTTATTGCCCATGATCTAGCCGTTGTGCGCCATATCTCGGATCGAATCGCGGTAATGTATCTAGGTAAAATCGTTGAAGTTACGGATGCGGAAGATGTCTATAAAAACCCTCTTCATCCGTATACGAATGCCTTAATTTCTGCGATTCCCGTACCGGACCCCAAAGTTAAAAAGAAAAAAATTATTCTTGAGGGCGACGTTCCGTCTCCGATAAATCCGCCGTCAGGATGTCGATTCCATACTCGATGTTCTTTCGCGAAAGAAGTTTGCCGTCTACAGGTGCCTGAATTAAAGGCAGCACCCGGATCGGCCGAAGGGCATCATTTGGTAGCCTGTCATTTTGCTGGCAAGCTGTAATGGCCTAGATACGCTCGGCGTAAGTCCTTACGCCGAGCGTATCTAGGTAAATCTTTCAAATTTTCCAGCTTAGAATTGGTGCTGCCTATCAAGTACCCTGTGAGGAGAGATATTAAAACACCGCCTAATAATGGCTCTAAAATCGGAATAATTTAGATTAATTTATTTACAGCGCCTTCTTCATAGATGATGCGCACGGTGTTCAAATATGTTTGGACTTCTTGGATGAATTTATAGGTCGTTTCTGACCGGCAATCTGCCGCCAATTGCTCAATACATGCCCCAAGCTGAGTAAGTTTGTCAAATCCGTAGGCTCCACCAGACCCCTTGAGGCGATGACCAAATGTCTTCACTGTTTCAAAATCGTTTTGTTCCAGCACGGTGAAGCAAGTTTGAACCTCTTTCTTCATGTCGTTAAGATACCTTTGAACTAAGGCTCGCATATTAGGTGGGACATGAACGACATGGTGATTTCCATTCTTCTCGAGCAACTCATTTTGGGCTTCTCCATTTTTTGGCAAACAAAATTTATCGATAACATTTAGGAGTTTGGATTTTCTCAATGGCTTTATTAGAGTTGCGGAGCAACCCGTTTGGAGTATAGCTTGAACTTCATCTTTTAAGGCGTAGGCGGTAAGACCAATAATTGGAACCTGTCGAAGTTTGTTTGCAAATTCCCATTTACGAATCAACTGGGTAGCAGATCGCCCATCCATTATCGGCATTTGCATATCCATCAGTACGAGATCGTAGCGTCCTTTCTTAAAAAGATCAACGGCAACCTGCCCGCTATCGGCACAATCTATCCGACGGCAAAATGGACGCAAGTGATGTTTAATTACCATACGATTATGTTCAGAATCATCGACTAGAAGTATTTGTAATGCAAGTTTGGTGGATGGATTTTGAAGTCGAGTTAGGGGCATAAATGGTTCGGTCATTTGACGGTTAAAATCTGCGGAGGCAGTTGCTGATGCAGGTTTACTTCCCGATTCCACCAAGACCATAAAATAAAAACGACTTCCCTCACCCAGCCGACTTTTCACCCACATTCTTCCCTTCATCGCTTGAACTAAATTCTTGCAAATTGCCAGACCCAACCCAGTACCACCGTAGTGCCGGGCCGTTGACGGATCGGCTTGCGAATAGGTTTCAAAAATCTTGTCCAGTTTATCTTCCGGTACGCCAATTCCTGTATCGGAGACGCAAAATTCCAGGCAATCATAATCTTTTTCTGATTTCGTTTTAATAATTTCTAATCTTATCTCACCGATTTTCGTAAATTTTATGGCATTTCCAATTAGGTTAATAAGAATTTGTCGCAATCGTGCCGGATCCCCCTTTATATAATCAGGAACCTGAGGGGCAATATTTGTCGTTAGGTGGAGTTCCTTTTCGTCGCTACGGACAGCCATCATGCGAACAATATTTTTAATCAAATCTCGCAAATTAAAGTTAACACTTTCGAGTTCGAGGCACCCAGCCTCGATTTTAGATAGATCTAAAATATTATTCACAATATCGAGTAAAGTTTCACCGGCTATGTCCAAAACATGGATATACTGTTGCTGTTGTCTGCTGAGGTCTGTTTCTCGTAAAAGTTCAGTCATCCCGAGAATTGCGTTTAACGGCGTTCTGATTTCATGGCTCATAGTAGACAAAAATCGCCCCTTTTTCCGGCTTTGGGCTACAGCAATTTCCTGGTTTTTCTTCAAACGGAGATTTGCCTTTATTTTTTGTACGTGCTCAAGGGCTTTAGTAATGGTTAACTCTAAGTCATTAATATCCAAAGGCTTAGTTATAAAATCGAACGCACCAAAATTCATCGCCGTTCGTATGTTGCTCATATCGTCATAAGAGGAGATCACGATTGATTTCAAAACCGGACTCAACTCTTTGATTTTTCTGAGCAACGTAAGCCCATCCATTTCGGGCATATTTATATCGGTTAACACCAAGTCGAGTTCATTTTCTACTCGAATTTTCTCCAAAGCCTTTAGGCCATTTTCAGCGAACAAAAATTCGAGCTCTTGTGATCTTATGGACTTGCTAAAAATCTGTCGAACAATTATTTCTACATCAGGTTCATCGTCAACAATCAAGATTTTTCCGCGCATGCCTACACCATAAAAAGAAGTTTTCATTCCCTACTTTTCCGAATAAATAATCAAAAAAATAGTCTACAGATACTGGGGTTTAGAAAGACACTAACAAACCAAGACCATTATGGTAACTTAAAGGTCCTAAGTGCTAGATACAATATCAAACAAGATTGTTTTAGCTTCCTCGATCTGCGGACGATCATCCCTCTCGAAGGCAATCATTCTGTGTATCAAATTCGTAAACTTCTCGCTTACAGAGGGATTAATGTGATTGATCGGGGCCGGATCTGAGTGTTTCAGTCTCTTTTTAAATATTTCCTTCGGATTTTCGCCTGGAAAAGGTTCGGTTGATGTTAAGAAAAAATAACACGATGCGCCTAACGAAAAAACATCTGCTCGCGGGTCTATAGACCGATCTCGACGAATACTTTCTGGCGCAGCATATTGCGGAGTTCCTATAAAAAACCCTCGCATGGATACCGTCTGTTCTTCGATCTGTCGTGCTAGTCCGAAATCAATTAGCTTAGTATCTCCTTTACTATTAACCATGATATTAAATGGCTTGATGTCGCGGTGAACAATTCGATGTTTTTTAAGAAATACAAGTGCGCTTGAAACTTCGTATGCGACCATAGCGACTTCCCCTTCCGGCATCGATCCCGTGGACTCAACTATATCATAGAGGGTTGTCCCCTCCAAATACTCTGTCACTAAATAGTAGTAATTATTGAGGTTTCCAAAATCGTAAATTTGGATAATATTTGGATGATGTAGTTTTGATAAAGTATAAGCCTCACGCAAGAACAGGGCCATGCATTCGCGCTTTGAATCATCTTCTTTATGTGATAGTTCAAAGAGTTTAAGTGCTACTTTTCTGGGTGTTTTCTGGCTTATATCAAGCGCAGAATACACCACACTGAAACCGCCGCTATCAAGTTGCTCAAGCAGCTGATATTTGTCCGCAAATAGGGTACCGGGTAATAATGACATTTTGAATTGGCTCAATGTATTTACTATTATTGTCGTTCAATCAACTTTTCGAATGGTTGTTGATATATTTTTTACTGACTCCAAACGATCTTACCCGATATTGAGGTTATTTCTTCTATAGTCGGACGATCTTTCTTTTCTTGCAATAGCATTCTATCAATTAAATTTGAAAATTTTGGGCTGATCGAAGGATTTACATCGATCATCCGCCGGGGTGTCCCCTTTAAACGATTGTTAAATACTTCAATGGCGGTATCTCCAGGAAAGGGATTGTTGCTGGTAACGCAGTAATACAATGTCGCGCCAAGTGAAAAAATATCCGCTCTGATGTCGATTTGTGGTTCCATTCGGATTATTTCTGGCGCGGCAAATTGTGGCGTCCCCTTGAAAATTCCTTCGATCGTTATTTTTTCGTCTTTTACATGGCGCGCGAGGCCAAAATCAATGAGTTTCACATCTCCTGTATGGACGATCATAATATTTATTGGCTTAATGTCGCGATGGACAACCTTGCTAGATTCAAGATATAGCAGCGCAATTGCCATTTCGTAAGCTACCAGGGCGGCTTCTTCTTCTGACATCGGTCCAAAGTCCTCAACAATTTGATCAAGCGTCTTTCCCACCAAATACTCCATAGCCAAATAGTAGTAGCAGGATGTATGACCAAAATCATGCAACTTAACGATATTGGGGTTATCAAGTTTAGAAAGACCGTAGGCTTCTCGTAAAAAAGTTGCCATGAATTCCATGTCATTTTGCTGGGCTTGAGATACTTCAAAAACCTTCAAAGCCACCTCATCTAAGGAATCAAAGCTCATATCTTTGGCATGATAAACATTGCTAAATCCTCCGCGGCTGATTTCCCTAATGATTTCGTATTTTCCAGCGAATAGACTGCCAACAGGTAATCCAATACCCCGGTGAAGAGATAGCTCTCTTTTTTTAATAACCGCAGAGGCCTTCGCAAGTAATTCCGCAGGTTTGAAAGGCTTAATGATGTAATCATCGGCGCCTGCTGATAATGCTTTTACGATAACCTCTTCCGTGTCATATGCGGACACCATAATAATTGGAGTGGCAAATGTCTCTGAATCCTTGCGAAATTCTCTGCATAATTCCAGCCCGGATTTCCCAGGCATGTCAATATCCAGGATAAATAAATCAGCCGGATTATTACCATGAGCCCGTTGTGCAGAATCACTATCACCATATATTCGTACACGATAACCCCGATCTGAAAAAATGTTTTGGTACAGAAGTTGAATATGCTTATCGTCATCTGCACAAATTACTGATGCCATCCGAGTACCATTTTTTATCTTGCTAATTCGAAATATGGCCGTTCTACTTGATCCGTCTGGTTAGCCGTATCTATTGATTATGCGGAGCCTGACGACCAGTCAAAGAAATTACCCCCATGAATTAAGCTTATTTCTTAGGTAAAAATATGCCCAAGACCAACTATGTATGCAAATTGACCAAAGATCAAACAGAGCACCTGGGGAGTATTCTTACAGATCAGGGCTGGACTATGGATAAGGTACCCTATTCCTTGTGGCGTGCTCGCAAAGACAAAACAACAGCAACTGCCTACGAATCCGGAAAGCTATGCATACAGGGAAAAGGAACGGAAGAATTGGTCCAATTGGTTCTTGAACCCTCTATCTTGAAGGAAGCCCGTTTAGGATACGAAAATTACCTGGCACAACAAGAACATCCAGAAATGTTTGAACCTCACGCCGGTATTGACGAAAGCGGCAAAGGGGATTACTTCGGACCGTTGGTAATCGCAGCTGTTTACGTCGATAAAGATTCTGCAAATTCGCTTCTTGAAATAGGAGTTCAAGACTCTAAGGCCATTGCCAGCAGCAAGAGAATCCAAATACTTGCTGGTAAAATCAAGACGATAACCAATGGCGGTTTTTCTGTAGTTACGATTGGGCCCGAAGCGTACAATCGGATGTATCTGAATATGCAGAATGTAAACCTGATTTTAGGTTGGGGGCATGCCAGAGTATTGGAGAATTTACTGACGAAACAACCACATTGCCACAGGGCGATTTCTGATCAGTTTGGCAACAAATCCACCGTAATAAATGCCCTTTTAGAAAAAGGGAAAAAGATAAAATTGGAACAAATGCATAAAGCCGAAACGGACATAGCCGTAGCGGCTGCCTCGATTGTAGCCCGCGATGAGTTCTTGAAAAAAATTAACAAGATTTGCGAAGAATTCGAAATACAAATCCCCAAGGGCGCCTCCGCAGAAGTCATAAAAACCGCCGCAAAAATAATAGGACGGTACGGCCCGGATAAATTGAATACCTGTGCTAAATTTCATTTTCGTACCACAGATAAGGCAAAAGCATTGGCAGAGGATTAGCACAACCTTTCAGAGCATTAAGATCTGTATAGGTCTATTTTTCCAATTCGCTTCTAATTTTGTTGCCAATTTGTTCGATGTCATAGTTCTTGGTAAATGCTACCTCAGTGGCTTTTAGGCCGATGGCAACGATTATTCCTGTAAAAAGGATTCCGGTTAACGCGATTAAAATAGCCAAAAATTTTGACTTGCGGTTGCTTGGATGAAAGTCACCATAACCTACAGTTGTTGCGGTGATAAATGAATAATACAGGGAGTCTGATATTGACCAGGTCTCAATACGACCGATAATCTGGCCGAAAATAATAATCAAGAAAGCCAGGAAGAGCAGTAGTGGACTTATGTGAAAACTTATTATCAAAAATATTTTTATAAACGTGATTGTGAAGTCCATGCGGTGCTATGCTTACCTTTGTCAGTCGAATCGTGAATTAATATTGGCCCGCCTTTTACCACAACAATAGATCATACTTCCCTACCATCAACTTCAGGAAGAACGCAAGGCTAATGAGGTGTGTAAAAATAATCCGAAGCAAATGAAATCACGGCTAGGTTAAATCGGTTAGCCCTTATTTGTAATAGTCTGCAAGAAAAAACAAGAAAACTAAGAACGAATAAAGCACAGTATTGTTTTTTATGTTTTCCCCAAGGGGGGATACATTTCCTAGCCTGGGGCAATCACCCCAGGACCTGAAAGTTCCCCCTTCTTCTTTCCCTGAAGGGGATACATAATTTTCCATTTGGTTACGGCCTTTCCGCCTTATAATTGATATGCTCAATTCAATTTAAACTCCAAGAGTATGAACTATAATAGCCCCTTAATCGCTGGCACTCTGGTTAGACGCTACAAGCGTTTTTTAGCGGATATCAAACTGAAAAACGGAGAGGTTATTACTGCTCACTGCCCGAACTCCGGCGCCATGACCGGATGTGCTCTTCCAGGATGGGAAGTCCGGATTAGTAAACAGTCAAATCCCAAAAGGAAGCTGGGTTATACGTGGGAGATGATACATAACGGCCAGTGCTGGATCGGAATCAATACCCAAGTCCCCAATGTTATCACATTAGAGGCACTAAAATCCGGAAAGATCGAGGAATTACACAACTACCGTGAATTCAAGAGGGAGGTCTACTACGGCAGTAGTTGTCGATTTGATCTTCTTGCAAAAGACAAGGATGGCTTATTGTGTTACATTGAGGTAAAGAGCGTGACTCTCGTGGATGCGGACGGGTATTACGCGTTTCCAGATGCAGTCACCAAGCGAGGGAAAAAACATCTCCTCAAATTAATAAATGTTATCGAAAACGGCCACAGGGCAGTTATGATCTATGTGATACAGCGAAGTGATGGTACCAAATTTAAACCGGCAAAACACGTCGATCCAGAATACGCGGAATGCCTGGCATTGGCTTTTCGTAAGGGAGTTAAAATTTTACCTTATCAGGGGCGGGTTACTCCGACCGGTATTGAAATAACCGAAAAAATTGATTTTATCTTAGACTCATGAAAAAAATATGTGGAAGTTATGATTAGTTTTTCCCCCTTTCTCACTGATTTAGGGCTATTCTTCTTCCCCAGGTTCTGACTGCTTAAGTTGAATCTGATCAAATGCTGATCCTAAATTCCCAAAATCTCCGCCATCTTTTTTTTCGGCCAAGAACTGCTGATATTCGATATTATCTTCTGTATTCGATCCAGGCAAGATAAGCGCGATTCTGTTTTGTTGAATACTTTTGATCACGACGGTGATCTCACTTCCAGCTGGATAGCGTTTTAACATGGCCTTAATGGAGTTAAACGCCCCTTGAAAGGGAATTTCACTGACATGAAGCAGGCCGGTCGCTGCAGAAGTTAGTCTTACAAATATACCAAAGGGTTTGATGTCTTGTACGCTGCCCGTAAGGACTTCTCCCACCTTAAGTTTATCCCCTTCAACAGTCATTGTACGACCTTCCTGCGGATTTTCTAAAGTCAAGGAGATTCGGTTTTTTTCATAGTCGATTACTTCGATAAAAACGGATATTTCTTGTCCCTCTTGTAGAACTTCTGATGCATGTGAAAGCCGTTTACCAGCTCCCAGTTTGGAAATATGAATTAACCCCTCCACGCCCGGCTCTAAGGCGACAAAGGCACCGAAATTCGTCAGTCTTGTCACGGTCCCATCATACTGTTTCGTAGCACGATAGTTGTCTTTTACACTGTTCCACGGATTATCTTTAACTTGTTTTAAACTTAAGGTTAGGCGGTTTTCCGGCCATTGGATTTTCAATAGTTTTACAGATACGACTTCCTCAACACGGACAACATCTTCTGCATTTTTCACATGGGGCCAATCCAGTTCACCCATGGGTATGAGACCATCGATGCCCCCAATGTCAACAAAGACGCCGAAATCCATAATTCTTTTTACGGTTCCCTTTATGATATCACCTTCATGTAATGTTTCTTTCAGGTGGTTAATATTCTTTTCAAGTTCTGATTGCAGGAGTTTACGCCGGGAAACCACCAGATTGGATCCATCATATTCTGATATGATAAAAGAAAACCGTTGTCCAAGATAAAGCGCTTTTTCCGATGCCGGATTAATATCGATTTGTGAATACGGACAAAATGCAACTCGGCTACCTATCGCAATGGAATATCCCCCTTTGCGTTCACTTTCTACCCTTCCCTGTATCGGAATCTCCGCTTTATAAGCATCTTCGATGGACTCATCGTCGACAGCCTTTTCCCCGATTTTTACCGTTAGAATTAATTCACCATTTTTTTTGGCCTTAACAAAAAAGGCCTTGACAACATCACCTTCCTTGACCAGTAATTGGCCATTTTCCTCCAGCTCGTTTTTATCGACGATCCCTTCACTCTTGGCATTTATATCCAGAAAAATAGCATCTCTAGTTACAGCAGTAACTCTTCCTTCGAGCTCTTCCCCAGGTTCAAAGGAAGTTCTTATATTCCCTAGTCCGATACTTGAAAAAGCGCTTAAGTTGTCATTTTCTTTTTGCGACAATGTTATCTTCCTTTTTTTAAAAATTAACCTAACAAACTATCAAACAATCTCCACTGAGAATGAAAAGAATCGCCCAGTAGCAAGCACCCCGTTTTTAAGGCATTGGAGAGATAGGAAATACCAAAGAAAAAAATAAGAAAATTAACCGTTACAATTATGCATATAGAAAAAAAATGACCGTATAGCCGCAAATCGCTTTGGTTTTTGGATAACGCGAGAGCAGTCATGACCACATGGTACGCATAGGTGAATCCTATTCCACTGTATAGTGTTAATGTGACCCAATGTCTTGTTATTGAAACTTGCAACACCTTTCCTATGATTACCCAGACCAGGGTGTAAAGCGGCAAAAAATATGGACCTAACACAATGAGGAAATTCGGTCTTTCAATGGCTACACTCCCCATATTTTTTCCAATTCTTAGACCTGACGTTCTTCTGCCAAAGATTTTTGCGAGAAGCCAATGTGTGAGTTCATGGCCAAATACGTACGTTCGTGGAAAGGTTGACAACATTGAAAATACCAAAAGTCCAACACAAAAGCCAATACCGACTACGGACAATGAACGGCTGTAATTTAAATTTGCACTCAGGGTTACCAGCGACTGAATAAGGCCGCAGAGGGTGCATATCATCAAAAGAATCAATAGACATCGTAAGCACTGTCTAACCAATTTCCCAAGAATTCTAATCATCGCAATTAATAAAGATAATTTCAGGGGAGATACAGTGGCCATATTAGCCAGGACTTTTACACTTTGCGTTCAACTCTGGGCGCTTTCCTAACCGAATAATTTATATAATGACCTACGGTACTCGAGGGAATATCCTTTCATGGAGGTTTCATTAGTGTCTCAATTGATTACAAAAAAAAGTGATTAATTTCTGGTAAAACAATAACTTTTAAAACTACCTACAAATAGGTAGGGACCTAGTGCCCGTCTACGGCTTCTTTTGCCGCTGCTTCCTGGATTTGTTTCGATATGTTCCCAGGTACCTGTTCATATCGAGAGAATTCCAAATCAAACGATCCGCGGCCGTGAGTAAGTGAGCGGAGCTGGGATGAGTAGGTATGCAACTCGGCCAAGGGAACCTCTGCATTGACAACCTCCATCCCCTCTTCTACTTCAATTCCCAGTATTCTGCCGCGGCGTTGATTTAGATCTGCGCTGATATCCCCCATATATAAATCTGGAATGCGAATGGTCGCTTTCATTAAAGGTTCAAGTAAAATCGAATTTGCTAATTTCATGGCTTCGCGAAATGCAAACCGGCCGGCTATCTGGAAAGCCATATCCGAAGAATCAACTGGGTGATGCTTTCCATCATGAACAACCGCTTTGACATTAACAACCCGGCAATTGGCAAGCGGCCCACTGGTCATGGCTTCTACCACACCTTTTTCCACGGAAGGAATAAAGTTTTTGGGGATATTTCCCCCGACAACTTCGCTCGCAAATTCAAATTCAGCAATCTTTAATGGCTCGATACGGAGAAATACTTCGGCAAATTGACCATGTCCTCCAGATTGTTTCTTATGTCGGAATTTCGCGTCACCAACACTGGTAATCGTTTCTCGGTAGGGTATTTTCGGCTGCCGAAGATCGATATCCACCTTAAAATCTGTCTTTAAACGAGCTACTATTGTATTCAAGTGATTGTCCCCTAAGCCGGATAAAAGCCATTCCCGTGTCTCCGGTTGGCGCTCGAGGGTTACGGTGGGGTCTTCTTCAACAAGGCGATGCAAGCCACCTGCTATTTTATCTTCGTCCCCCTGATTTATCGGATAGCAGGCATAGGACATTTTCGGTTTTGGAAATACGATTGACGGTAAAGAAACATTCGACGAACTGGTGGATAGGGTGTCATTGATTTTAGTATTCTTTAGTTTCGCTACTGCAAGAATATACCCAGGGCCAGCTTGGTCTACCATTTCCTGATCTTTTCCATTGATAACGAATAGATGCCCCAGACGCTCTTTTCCACCTTTGGAAACGTTGGTAATTTCTGTATCCGCAGTCACCGTTCCGGAATATACTCTAAGATAAGAAAGATGGCCGGAAAACGGATCGACGACAGTCTTGAAAACAAAGGCGACGCCCTCCCCTTCTTCTTCCAAAGGCAATTCATCGTTGGCAAGTAAAACCTTTTTGGAAGAAAGTGGATGATTAAAGAGATTGACTACTCCATTCATAATTTCGCTAACACCGACATCCTTAATAACACTTCCACAGAATACCGGAATCAGGTTCCCACTGATAATAGCTGCATGTAAACCCGACGAAATCTCGGCCTCCGTAAGTTCTTGGCCATCCAAGTAACGCAACATCAGTTCTTCGTTCGACTCTGCGACCGTATCCATTAGCATGCTTTTATATTTTTGCACTTGCTCTTTGATCCCTTGAGGAATGTCCGAAGAATGTAAAACATGCACGACTTCTTTTAAATCAGCTTCTTTACCCACTGGAATGGTAAACGGCACACAGGTAGTAGCTCCATAAACTTTCTGTAAGCTATCGAGAACTTTATTAAAGTCTGAATGTTCGTGATCCAAACAGTTAACAAAAAAAGCACGTGGTACATTTTTTTGTTGGGCAATCTTCCAGGCCCGGCTTGTCCCAACCTCAATACCCTCGTTCGCATTGACAACAATCAATGTTGTATCACAGACACTTATGGCTGCTGTGGTATCACCAAAAAAGTCGGCGTAACCCGGAGTATCCATAAAGAAAAAAGTATGCTCTTTCCACTCACAATGTAAGGGGGCTGAATATAAACTATGCTTTTTTTCATGCTCCTCTGGACGATAGTCGGAGACGCTGGTTTGTTCCTGAACTTTCCCCAACCTATTGACCTTTTTGCTCTTATAGAGAATTAAATCAGCTAACGATGTTTTCCCGGAACCTGCATGACCTGCAATGGTGAAATTTCTAATTTTTGTTGCCGGAATTTTTGTCATTTACCCCTCCTATCATCAATATTCCCGCTTAATTCTACAAAGAATTTATTTCAAGTGCAAATAATGGCAGCCTTAAAAAATTGGAAATGTAGTGAATTGTTGTTGGAGTTTTTTTCTTTTGTTAAGATTTCAAATTGGAAATTTTGGAATGAAATCTGTACAGCAACTCTTAACAGGTGAACAACTTACCTAACGTGCCTCAGCAAATTAGCGATAAGTGAATTTGATTTTTTGCTGCTTATGTGGATAATGATGCAGCTGGCAACAGTCCCAAATCGCCTAATCTCTTGTGAGCGAAATCGACGGTAAAATAAAGACTTTTTAATTTTAGCTGATTTAATAGGCTTGACTATGATAGCATATCCACAAAGCGAAAAGGTATAAAATCCTCACTCAATGATGTTTAAGGATCAAGAAGCATGGACCTTATTGACCGGCTTGTAGCTGGAACTTTATTTTACTGTTCAGTGAATTCTTTCGCTTTAGGAGCGTGTTTTAAAATAGTTTGATATTATTTCCTGCTTAGACTTGGGTCAGGGTTGGACGGTTAGATGGCGACAGGAGCGGTGGAATATTAATATATTTCGAAGTTGCTGTCACAATTTAATCGTTCAAAGATGGCCCAAAGATAAGTCGTGAAGAATATTGAACAATTTTAAACTTGCTCTTAGTAAAGAGGAGACGATATCAGTTATTTTGAAAACTATGTCCTATTGTCTGTGAACGCTTTCACCAAAAACATGAAACAAAAATCTATTAAGCCCAAATTAATGTGCTATAACAGGGCCTAAAAACAAGTTCTAGCTTGATTTTCAACTGACAAAAGAGCGCTGGCACTAATTGAAGGTATTTATACTGCAGTGCTGGATGCTTCATGACAAATATGCAAGTACTATGGACCTCATACCCTCGGTAGCAGAGCTCTATCTAGCCTGGACAAGCAGACAGTTTCTGAGCTACCGGATAATTTGAAAGGATCCCTGATCGGGTTCATCAGGCTTGGTGACAAGCGGATTCTCTTTCCCGCCGATCTCTTGGATCTTCAGTCGCTCCCCTATCCTTCGGTTTCTCTTCTTTTCGATCTTGATATCTGGGATACCTTCCTCCATTTCGATCTTCCCTTCCAACAGACATGGTCGAGTTATGAATAATGGCCATGAATTTCGCTTGGACGTATTTGCCTTTCGATGATTTCTCCTACACCTTGTTGCCCAATTAATCCCTCTCTCTTTTAGGATAGTCCAGAATTCTAGAGCGAAAAACCCAAACGAATGTTTACCCACTTTAGAAATATCGTGCATTCAAAAACAGCACGACATAAACTTGTTGACGAAATGAATTCAGGTTATATGGATTCCAGCGCGGGATAGCCGCAACCAAGAAAAATAACCACAAAAAGGTACAAAATTAAGTGGTCACTTTTTCAAAATTCCCCTTTTCTTAAGGTAGTTGTAAATAGTAAAAATAGCGCTAAATAAGGCTTAAAGTTCCGCATGTTAAATCTTCTTTTTGCGCCATTTGAAGGATACATAAATTAAAATTTTTCGAGCTGTACGGGTAAATCTTATGACAGATTATTATTGCCTCACGGAAGTAGAATTAATTTATCCTGAAAGGATTACATATACTAGCCCAGGGTAGCCACAATGGCATTCGCTTAGGCATGTATTGGAGCTAGCTCTAATTATTTCTCCCTGGAAATTTGATCAGTTGGGAATTCC
>JAVJHY011967899.1:3448-31023 GCA_035593235.1 Phascolosoma agassizii
GTTGTTGTCTAGATGGTATAGAAACGAGCCGCCTCCGGTGTTTAAATCTAGCGGCCAACCGAGCGTGTGTTGTACAAGTCCAGGTTGGTGCTGCTCCGGGGCAACTTCCCATAGCTCTTTGATACCTAACCCAAATTTTGCTGGTTCGCATTCTTCGGCCAAATTGTACTTCTTAATCAGCTGCTTACTAAGTGAGCCTCGAACACCTTCTGCAAAGAGCACGTATTTTCCATGCAATTCCATGCCAGGCATGTAGGCTGGTCCTTGAGAACCATCACGCAATATCCCCATGTCGCCAGTTGCGACTCCAACCACATCATCTTGATCATTGAGTACGATTTCATTTGCGGCGAATCCTGGGTAGATTTCAACGCCCAATCCTTCGGCAATTGATGCCAACCAGCGACAAACCAAACCCAGGGACACGATGTAGTTACCGTGATTATTCATCAGAGGTGGCATGATGAAATTGGGAATAGGCAATGACCATGTTTTACCCAACCAACGAAATCTGTCTTCTTCGACTTGGGTCAGGAGCGGATGATTTGGATCGTCACGCCATTCGGGGAGAAGTATGTCTAAGCCAATAGGGTCTACAACGGCACCTGAAAGAATGTGGGCGCCGACCTCTGACCCTTTCTCCAACACCACCACACTAAGGTCTGAATTGAGCTGTTTCAATCGTATTGCCGATGCCAATCCCGCTGGACCTGCCCCAACGACGACAACGTCAAACTCCATACTTTCACGAGTCATTCAGATATTCCCTTTGCTATTCAGCCAAGAATATTACCTTGTGTGGCGATATGAATGAATCTTTGAAGATGCCTCGTTCGGACGTTCATGCGTCCGCAGTTGGTTGCGCGTGTAGCCAGCGGTCGTGCCTACGGCGGCTATGTGGAAAACCGCTGGTATTTTGTAATCTACTTCAAACTTCAGGTGGGAGCGGACGTAACTCGGCAGGCAAACAATGCCCGTTGCCCAATGCAGCCATTCCTATCGGGGCACATAATCTGCAAAGTTAGGTCCCATTTCTAAGATTTGCCACCGAACTGACGGCCCTGTGGCCTAGTATTGGCGGGTAACTGGCGGCTCCTGACGTTAACGATTGCGGCAGATTGAGGGAGGATACGAGTCCGGAATTCAGTGGAGACTCGTGATGGAAATGAACGTCAATTCAGAAAGAGTAAAGACCCTCCGCCTCGCCAGAGGTTGGTCCCAAGAACAGCTCGCCGAAGTCAGCGGATTGGGTCTTCGAACGGTTCAACGAATTGAGAAGAGCGGCGTATGCTCGCTCGAATCTCGGAACTCACTCGCGTCAGCCTTTGATATACAGAGTGAGGATTTGCAGGAATCTGAGGCTGATGTCGTTCGTTTGGCCACGTCGCTGCGCGTTTTGAACTTCGGCAGATATGTCCTAATAGCCTCGTTCTGTGTTGGTTTGCTTCATGTAACCGTTAACTTCTTATGGGGTGATCTACCGCTAGATAGGTTTACCGCGTCGACAGCTATTCTGTTTGGGATCAGTGGTGCCATTTACACGATCTGCTATGCACTCGGTCAAAAGTTGCAGTTTGAGATGTCGGGTGAAGCGAGTGAATAACCGCTCGTGTCCGAATTCCACTGGGTTTGCGTGTTCGATTCAGCTCAATCAAATGTTAGCAACGCCAAGAGTAAGCTGACACCTTGCTGTCAAAATATGCCAAGTTCACATTGTGCCCGCCGTGGACTTATCATGCAGTAAATCGAACCTGGATCAGAGTGTTATGGTGATTTAGGCTTCAATCGAATAGTCAAACACGTGATGAGCCAAGATAGTTTTCCTATCGCGAAGATAGTAAATATATATATCAACGACAAAATGGTCCTGCATGTTTTAATTTTTATCTGGCAAGGCATCGAATTGGATTGCCCGATAAAGTTCGCGAGCGAAGAGCAAATACAGCGAACCGCTAAAAATCAGATACTGTGGAAGAGCGAACCCAAGAAGGCGATAGCTATTTGGTGCCTACTGCAGCCAGTCGCCTTCTGCTCCATGCTATCGTGCGGGGATGATACCTGAGCACCTCGAAACTGAGAGCCTAGCTCTTAGACCGTTTACAACATACGACGCAAATGCAGTCTTTGCGTATTGGAACAGCGATCCCGGGTGGGAGCGAAACAACGCTAGCGTCCCGCTAGACTATTCATTGACCGACGCTCAGGATTTCGTTACGGAGATGTGCGCCAGAGATCGCACACTCCGTCCAAATTGGGCGATTGTTTATCAAGACTTGGTAGTTGGAGTTGTCAGCCTTAGTCTTGAGCAGGGCGATAGGATCGCAGTTATCGGTTATGGGGTTCACGGTGACTTACGTGGTCGGGGCTTGGCTGCGGAAGCCACAAGCGCTGTAATCCAAGTGGCGTTTGATTGCTACCCCGAGCTGGTCAGAATACGAGCGCACACTAACGCAGAAAATCTGCCATCTCACCGCGTTTTGGAGAAACTCGGATTTCTGCAAGAGGGAATCCTAAGAAGAAACCAGTTTGGGAAAGGGCGTTTTACTGACGACGCGATCTTCGGTTTGTTGCGCGAAGAGTGGCGCGGCTAACTTCCCGAGTTGGCTGACAACACGGGTTGCCGATCGTCTTGCCTACGACCGCTATGTAGAAACAGGCCGAGATTGTGTGATCTACTTCAAACTTGAGGTGGGAGCGACGTAACTCAGCATGCAAGCAATGCCCGTTGGGTGCCCAGTACAGTCGCTCATATGCGTATGCTATCGGTCAAATAACACTGAAACCTTTCGTCATCTATTGGACTATTGGAGGGGGCTAATGAAAGCGGTTGGAATATATTCGATGTACTTATTGCTGGCGTTAGCGGCTGCTGGCTTTGCTTACCAATCCTATTTTAGTTACAAAGAACGTCGAACCTTTCCACCTGAGGGTCGCATGATTGATATAGGTGAGTTTGCACTACACACGCAGATCGCGGGGAATGGGCCTGTTACTGTCGTGCTCGACGCGGCGATGGGAGACGTTGGTCTCGCGTGGCGAAAGGTAATTTCAGAGATCGATTCTGTCGCCACGGTCTTTTCGTATGACCGAGGTGGACTAGGGTGGAGTGAGCAAAGCTCTCTTCCCCGTACGAGCGAAAATATGGTTCAAGAGCTGCATCTGCTTTTGGCGGAAGCTGGGATGAGTGCACCCTATTTATTGGTCGGACACTCGCTTGGTGGCCTAAATATGCAGCTTTTTGCTAAGACCTTTCCAGATGAAGTTGTTGGGCTGGTATTGGTTGATGCCGAGCACCCAAATGTAGCTGCGAGAATGCCTGGACGCTCTTCCCTAGATCGAATGGTGGCTAGAGCCGCAATGTGGGCAGCGCCAATTGGTATTCCAAGAGCGTATCTGTCAAACAAAGGATCGGCGGAACACGCACTAAGGAGCACAACCAAACATCAACATACGTATTTAGACGAGTTGGTGATGGCGGGTAAGCGAGTAGTAACGTTGGATGCCCTACCGGATTCTCTTGGCGATTTGCCGCTAACGGTCATTGCAAGAAATCATCCGTCGGATTCACCTGAACTCCGAGATGCTCCGGAACGAACAATTGTGTGGGCAGAACTTCAAGAGGAATTGTCTCGCCTATCGTCAAACGGTACTTTGATATTCTCTGGGCACCGCCAACATTCAATTCACAAATTTCAACCGGAAATTGTAGTTAATGCGATCAAGGCTATGTTAGCAGCTGTCGATAACGAACATTAGAGGTCAGCTTCAATTCGCAGTGCCAAACCCCCGCCCCGTAGGCTTAGCTAATAGCCGCCATGGCTACGGCCGCTATGTAGAATTTGACGAAAATCTTGTGCGGTAGATCACAGGCTTAGCCAGAGCAGACGTAGCTCCGAGCAGCTGCGATGCCCGAAAGGTGCCCAGAGCAGCCAAACGAATGATGAGTTTCTCGTAGTCAATCAGCCTGGCGGCCAGAGCATTTGCCGCCCTGCAAGCAAATGCATGTGAAGGTGGTAAACACTTTGCAATCCCTGGGGATTAGTGTTGATTACCAATCGAAATCCATCATCCGCAAACCCATTTTCCTTTGCGAAATCTCGCGCCAATACAATCATTTCACCCAACACCGCTGGGTTTGCTTCTAGAACGGAAAACACGCGCTTTTTGGGAACTATTAGATGGTGATGGGGGGCTTGTGGATCGATATCCGCGAACAGTAATGCGTTCTCGGATTCAGCTAGAACATTGAGTTTACTGGCGTCTTCGAAGGGGCTTGGTTTCTCCAACAGTGTTGCTTTGTTGGCGGCTATATTCGAAGCAATATTCTTGATAACTATTGTTCTTCTAGGTTTTTGGCTTCGTGCTCGCGCGCAGTCAGGACCCAAATCAACATTCCAATAAATCCCGGTATGCCGAGAAACCAAACAAACCGTAGTGGAGTCCACGAGACATCGTTTTGCAACCACGCGCCCCACCACGCTGCAAGGCAAGCAATGAGTATCTGCAAACCCCATGCGTTAAACACCCAGAATCGTCTCTTTGTTCCCCAACCGGCTACTGAGCACGCAACTGCCCGGCTAATTGCCATCGCAAAAAAGAAAGCAGATGCGATGGTAATTTACTCGAAGTGGCTCAGCTCGATCTACCGTAGGTTCTCAGCTAAATTGTACACGAGATGCGTGCTACGCCGCTGATTCCAAATCTTTGCGAGCATTCGTCGCTCGGCAACAATTATGCACTCGCACAATCGAACGTTGTTGAACTTCGAAGGTCTGCTGTTTGACCGCGTCGTGCCCGATTGCAGACACTGTAAATGAGCACCCAAACGGCAGTATAGCGGTGAAGCCGACCTTAGGGATTGTGGGTGGTCACAGTGTAGGGTAATCGCACTAGGGAAAAGTAGAGATCCCAATTTTTGCTGCACTACCGTCCAATACTCCTGATGCCTGGGAAACATAGTTGTTGCTATAACCTCGGTATTAGAGCATCGAAGTGACGAGAAAGACCGTTATGCCATCGTGGGCTAGCTGCATCGGTTGAACAATTTAGAAGCTCTCTCAATGACGTCCGTCGCATTCGGTGATGAAACCCAAAGTTATCCCTTCTATTCCAAAGCTTCGAGTACTAGAGTGCGCTCGCTTTCAAAGTTTGATTCAACAATATTTGAAGTTTACTGTGTACATGCCATTTGGAAGCAATGGTGGCCATTTGCGGTAACAATCAAGTGATACGAAAAAAGTGTTAAAAAAATGAACAGCTTGCAAATCGCATTGCCCATTCATGAGTGGCTGTCTAAAGATGATGCAAGTTTCGCTGTCCAAGTTAGTCGAGACCAAAACCTAGTCAAAGACATCCAAATATCCTCACTAAGTGACCATGAGCTGGTGGGCCATTGGTGGCAGGCTCAGCTTGAAAGCGGTGTTAGTTCGGCCCAATCGAATACCGATCAAGTGGCGAAGTGGCGTAGTACTTTGGTGGCCGGCTTGCTGGTCGTCGGGGTGATTATGGGCGTGAGCGTTTGTAGTTTGGCGCTTCAGTTCGGGGGCCAAGCACCTGTCAACATTCTTACGCTGTTCGGTGTTTTAGTTTTGATCCCAGCACTACTTTTGCTACTCACGATCATTTCGATCGTCGCAAACAAGCTGCAGTGGTCCCCCATAAAGAATGCAATCGACACCTTCAATGTGAATCGTCTGGCGGTTGGGCTTTGGTATCGCTTTGTAGGTGCAAACAAAGCAAACAACCTCGCTTCGCGCGCGCTTTCAGGTGGGTGGGGCAACTTGTTGAGCTGGCAGCTAGTGGTTTTTTCCCAGTGGATGTCGATTGGTTTCTTTATCGGTGCGATCGGCAGCTTTTTACTCAGTGTGGCATTTACCGATTTGGCTTTTGGTTGGAGTAGCACGTTAGAGCTGTCGGCAAGCCAGGTATATGGTTGGTTTTCGAGCTTGTCTTGGCCATGGGCGGCATGGCTGCCTTCTGCAAATCCCAGCTTAGAACTGGTCGATCAATCTCGCTATTTTAGGTTGGCTGGTGGCTATAGCCAAAGTCAGGCTATACAACTGGGCTATTGGTGGCCGTTCGTTCTGTGCGTCATTGCGTTTTGGGGTTTGTTACCCAGAATTTTGGCGTTGATACTCGGTTCGTGGCGGCTCGCAAGAGCAGATGATGCTTTTTTGCTAGCGCATCCTGATGTTTCTGCATTGTTAGATCGTTTGCGCCATGCCCACGTCGCCTATGACGAAGACATGCATTCCGTAATCCCCGATGCTGATACGCAGGGCGCAACTAGTTCGGCTTCTCTAACTCAGGCGGGACGATTGGCTTCCTGGAATGGTGCGGCAGCAGATGTTGGGGTTGCTTTAGACATTTCTCAGTCAGATGAAGAGCGTCTGGCGTTACTCGATTTGAAAAACCTGAACTCAAAACCTGTGGTCATCTACACCAAGAGCTGGGAGCCACCGCTGCTAGAATTTTGTGATTGGTTGGGTGTGTTACGTGAGCACCTAGATGAAAGCTGTTCTGTTCAGATCTGCCCACTGGGTTTGGATCGAGGGGAAGCCGATGCGGAAGATATTGCAGTGTGGAGGCGCATGATTCATGGCGTGGGCCTTGATAAAGTGTATGTCATCGAGGCGCAGATATGATCCCTACATTTGCAGTGGTAGGGCACCCTAACAAGGGCAAGAGCGCCATCGTATCTACTCTGGCCGAGAACGATGGTATCGCCATCAGTAAGATACCGGGCACCACCAAATTCGCCGATCGATTTACTTTCTTGGTCGATAACGAGCCTTTGTACGTATTGGTCGATACGCCGGGTTTTCAACGAGCCAAGTCTGTATTGGACTGGCTGTCGGAGCGGGTTGAAGACGCTAGTCAGCGTCCTGAACTGGTTCGCCAGTTTGTCGAGGAGCACCGTGAAGATAATCGGTTTGCCGATGAATGCACGCTTCTCACACCCATTATTGAAGGCGCAGGAATTTTGTATGTGGTCGACGGCACGAAGCCGTTTGGTCCCGAATATGAAATTGAAATGGAGGTGTTGCGTTACTCAGGCCAGCCGAGAATGGCCCTAATCAATCTAATTGGCGACGGCAATTATGTGGATGAGTGGCGCCAGGCATTGGGCCAATATTTTTCGATTGTTAGAGTGTTTGATGCGATGCAGGCAGATTTTAATGCGCGCGTTGAATTGCTGAAAGCCTTTGGGCAGCTACACGACAGTTGGCGCGGGCCCATTGATCGCAGTATTGAGTCAATGCAGGCTGAACGTGTTCGACGTCGTGTCGCTAGCGCTCATATCATCACGGAGACGCTTATAGAAGCAATGACCGTTTCGGAGCAACGATCATTGAAGCCCCACGAAAATGCTAGCCGTTATCAAGATGAGCTGTCTAATCGGCTATTGGATAAAGTGCGGAAAATAGAAGTCGTTAGCCGAGGGCGCGTGCAGAAGCAATATCGTCATGACACCTTGGCGCGTAGTGAAAATGAATTGAGTTTGTTAGGCGTAGATCTCTTTACCGAGCAAGGTTGGGAATTGTTTGGTCTATCGAAAATGCAATTGGTCATTACGGGCTCGGTTTCGGGGGCAATTGCAGGCCTGGGTTTTGACGCTTTGGTGGGCGGCGCCTCTCTATTGCTGGGTAGTGGTATCGGTGCTGTGATAGGCGGGGTGGGTGCCTGGTTTGGCACTGAAGAGCTTGCCAAAATAAAGGTATTGGGCGACCCGCTAGGTGGCGAAATATTGCGCGTCGGTCCCATTCGGCAAGTCAATTTTCCGTGGGTGCTATTGGGCAGAGCTTGGGTACATCATCATTTGGTTCGAGAACGTAATCACGCCCTACGCAAGGAATTGTCGGTCGTTCTTGAAAGTGAAAAGAACCTGATGGATCAACTTCCTGACAAGCTTAGAACCGCCTTTACAAAATGCTTTGTTGAGATTCGCAACGAACGAACCAGTGGTCAATCTATTGAAACAATGGCTAGTAGAGTTGGTGAACTGTTGTTGATCGATCCATTTGCCTCCTCTAGTGATTAATGGGCCATCGGGCTGCGTGCGCTAACAACCCCGACAAGTTCCGCGAATACTGTGTGCTAGGTCATGGCGCCAACAAACCGTTCCGATAACGGCGTTGACCTGCACAGGTGTGGGGGTATACGGTGGCGCAATGATGGTGCAGAAAAAAATCCTACATTTTCTGGTTACAGCGACTTTTGTGTTTGCAAATGTAGTGTGTCCCTGTGCTTCTGCCGCGTCGTCGTCTGCAAACGTATCTAAAGCGTCGCAACACCAGCATCATCAAATGTCACACCCGGCTGAACAGCCTAGTGATATCACGCCTGCCAATTCCGACTGCCAACATCAACAGTGCAAGAACTGTGAATCTGATTCTGCAATTAGTGCGGATCGGGATGTGTTGGTGAGTCCGTCATCTAACTTAGTGACCATCAGTCTGGAAGACGACGACGCAGCCCTCGACGTCGCGTTGGAACATCAACACGAGTGGGCACTCGCATCCCGTTCCACCGGGCCGCCGATAGCATTACTTGCATCTGTGGCGACATCGCCGGTAAACCTACACGACCTACAACTCGAATAGACCCTGCTCCCTAAGCAAATTGCTTGAGTCGAGTCATTCGAAGTAGGACATCGTGGTATGAATAAAATCCCTAATCTGTCGAGCCGTGGATTACCAATAGCTTTGGTAATGATCGGGCTTGCCAGTTGTTTGAGTAGCGCCGCTAACGGCGCCGAGCTCCGAGCTCTGCCTATGAGCGAAGAAGTGATCGAAGCCTCCTACGACTTGGACGGACAAAACCTGCGCGGCCTTGTGGACTATGCGTTGCAGCACAATCCGAAGATTCGCGCCGCGCATGAACAATACCTTGGCGCCATGGAGCGTGTGCCCCAGGCAACCGCGCTGCCAGATCCGAAGGTCTCGTATCGTTACTTCTTTGAAGAGGTGGAAACGCGGGTGGGGCCACAAGAGCATGGCATCGGTATTTCTCAGGCGTTGCCATGGTTCGGAAAAAGACGCTTACAAGGTGTGGCCGCGTCAGAGGCTGCGCGGGCGTCGGCACAACGGGTAGCTTCTATTAGAAATGGGGTGATCGCAGATGTCGCCAGTGCGTGGTATGAGCTCTATTACCTTGGGCAATCAATTCAGATTGTGCGTGGCAATCGAGATCTCGTTCTTCACCTAGAGAGGGTTGCCCGGGCGCGTTATGGCACGGGGTCGGCCTCGCACTCAGATGTGATTCGCGCACAGGTCGAGCTGGGCAACATCGAAAACCGGCTAAACAGTCTGGAAGATCGACGTGCCCCATTATTCGGCAAATTAAATAGCGCACTGAACAGGCCGACGACGGAACTCCTCGCGCTACCGAATTCGCTGGAACCAATTCCTGTGATTTATAGCGATGACAAGCTGTTGCAAATGGTCGCGGTTAATAATCCTGACCTTAGAGCGTCGGACTTCAATATCGCCGCGGCTAAGACCATGAGGGAACGAGCCAAGAAGAACTACTTACCGGACATCACCGTCGGTGTTGATTACATCGCGACCGGAGATGCGCGCATGCGTGGCGTTCGCGGCAGTGGTAACGATGCTTTATCTGCAACGGTGGGCATTACGCTGCCGATTTGGCGAGGCAAATATGACGCCGGGGTTCGTGAGGCTGATTCAACGATTAGGCAGGAACAGTACAAGCGTGATTATCAGCTCAATGCCTACCATGCTGACACCGTGACCGCTTTGTTCAAACTTCGTGATGCGCAGCGGCAGATCGACCTATACAAGAACACGTTGCTGCCGAAGGCGAATGAGTCGTTGGTTTCTACGCAGCGGGCATATAGCACGGGCGGTACGCCGTTCGCCGACATGATTGATGCGCAACGAATATTGCTGAATTTCGAATTGTCTTATGCCCGCTCGATCACGGATCACAATCAGGCGCGTACGGTTCTTGAGAAATTAACCGGCCAGTCGCTGAGTGCGAGTGGTACCGAACAGGAGGTCGAACGTGAGCACGAGTAATCGAATTATGCAGATCGCCCGCACCCGGTGGGTGATCGCTCTGGCGGCAGTAGTGGGTACGTTGATCGTCGTATCGCTGTTTGCCGGCGATGGAAGTGAAACGACGGTGACGACCGTCGAGCCGCAAATGTCACCTGTGGTCCATTCAGATGAATCGAATCCGTTTGTGCCAAAGCAAGATGTTTGGAGTTGTTCAATGCACCCGCACATTGTGCAGGATGGTCCAGGCAAGTGTCCAATCTGTGGCATGGACTTGGTTGTGGTGCCCCAACATGGTGGCGATGGTACGACGGACCCTCGTCAGATTAGTTTCAGCCCCGCGCAAAAGGCATTGATGAAGATAGAGACAGTTCCCGTTGAGCGCCGCTTTCCAACCGCATCGATTCGGTTGGTTGGAAAAGTTGATTACGACGAAACGAAGCTTGCCTATATAACCGCGTGGGTTCCTGGGCGTATTGATGGCTTGTTTGTCGACTACACGGGTCTGTCTGTGAAGAAGGGCGACCACATGGTGCAGCTATACAGTCCGGAGTTGTATTCAGCTCAAGAAGAACTGTTGCAGGCATTGCGTGGTATGCGCGAGATGTCAAAAAGTGGGATGAGCTCGTTACGAGACTCGGCTAAGGGGACGGTCAAGGCGGCGAGAGACAAACTGCGATTCTCAGGTCTTACGGCCGAGCAAATCGCCGATATTGAAAAAACAGGTGCACCGCAAGAGCACGTCACCATCTACTCACCCTCTAGTGGAGTAGTAATTCACAAGAATGCGCAGGAAGGTATGTATGTAGAAACTGGCAGTAAGATATTCACAGTTGCCGACCTCAGCTCCGTCTGGGTTCAGCTAGACGCCTATGAGTCTGACCTCCAATGGTTACGCTATGGACAGTTGGTCAACTTCACAACGGAGGCATTTCCGGGCGAAGTGTTTCACGGCCGCATCGCCTTCATTGATCCGGTGCTGAATCCAAAGACGCGAACTGTGAAAGTTCGCGTAAATGTGAGTAACCACGACGTGCGACTCAAGCCTGAGATGTTTGTGCGGGCCAATGTTTCTGCGCGTTTGACGACACATGACCAAGTGGTGGATGAGGAGTTGGCGGGCAAATGGATATCGCCTATGCATCCGGAAATTGTTAGTGATAAACCCGGCGTTTGCCCTGTGTGCGGCATGCCATTGGTAACGGCAGAGTCATTGGGCTATTCGCAAATCACTTCGGTTGATGTGCAGGCACCTGTGGTGATTCCAGCAACGGCTGCCTTGTTAACAGGTGAACGTGCTGTGGTTTACGTTGAAGATCTGACGGCGCAGCGACCAACGTATGTGGGTCGAGCTGTAGTGCTTGGGCCTCGCGCCGGCCCCGACTACATCGTCGAGAGTGGCTTGTCGGAAGGGGAGCGAGTTGTCGTGTCGGGCAATTTCAAAATCGACAGTGCACTACAGATTCAAGCGAAGCCGAGCATGATGAACCCTGAGGGCCATAGTGCAGGAGCGAGCGGTGGCCACAATCACAACCACTAGCGGAGAAGGTCTATGACAGCCGAGTCCTATTCTCTACTTGATAGGCTGATTCGCTTTTGTCTTGAGAACAAGCTGATTGTATTTCTGCTGCTTGTAGGCGTAATTGGCTGTGGCGCGATGGTGGCGCCCTTTTCGTGGGACGTTGAAGGACTCCCCCGAGCACCGGTTTTAGTTGATGCGATCCCAGACATTGGTGAGAACCAACAGATTGTCTTTACCAATTGGGTAGGGCGTTCACCTCAAGACGTTGAAGATCAGATCACCTATCCGCTAACCGTGGCGCTGCTCGGTGTGCCTGGCGTGAAGACCGTTCGCAGCTATTCCTTCTTCGGCTTTTCAACCATCTACATCATCTTTGATGAAGATATTGAGTTCTATTGGTCGCGAAGCCGAGTGTTGGAAAAGCTAAGTAGCCTACCCCGGGGCACACTGCCTACAGACGTACAGCCAGCCTTAGGTCCTGATGCAACGGCATTGGGTCAAGTCTATTGGTATACGTTAGAAGGGCAGGATCCCGCTGGGAATCCGACCGGTGGATGGGGGCTTGAGGAGCTTCGCACGGTGCAAGATTGGTATGTGCGTTACGCATTGCTTTCTGCCCAAGGCGTGAGTGAAGTTGGATCGGTTGGCGGTTTTCGCGAGGAATACCAGATCGATGTCGACCCAGACGCGATGCGCGCGCACGGCATTAGCCTTGATCAAGTGTTTAAGGCTACGCGCAATTCAAATTTGGACGTGGGTGCTCGCACCATCGAGGTCAATGGCGCCGAGTATGTGATTCGTGGTCTGGGCTTTATTGAGAACATTCAGGATATCGAAGAGATTGTCGTTGGCGCGAGCGATAACGTGCCGATTCGCATTGCCGACGTAGCTAAGGTGGCCAAGGGGCCAGCGCTTCGACGCGGCGCGTTAGATAAGAACGGTGCGCAAGCTGTAGGTGGTGTGGTGGTCGTGCGTTATGGCTATAACCCATTGCAGGCGATTGATAACACCAAAGACAAGATCGCAGAGGTTTCCCCGGGCCTACCTTCAAAGGCGATTGTCGATTATTCGCTCACGAGCAAAGATGCATTGGCTACGTTTGCCCTAAGCCGCGGTTTTGAAGGCTTTGTCGATAACACACTCAACCAACCCGAGTGGACGAGTTGGTTGCGTACTCATGCTCAGGAATCTTGGCCTGCGGGAATGACATTTAGCCAAGTGGCCATCGTACCTTTCTACGATCGCAGCAACCTGATTCACGAGACGCTTGGCACGCTAAACGATGCGCTTACTCAGGAGATCTTGATCACCATAATTGTGGTACTGATCATGTTAATGCATCTGCGCAGCTCGATTCTCATCAGTGCGTTACTACCAATCGCTGTGCTGATGAGCTTTATCGCGATGAAGTTGTTTGGCGTGTCTGCAAATATTGTTGCCTTGTCAGGGATCGCTATTGCCATCGGCACGATGGTCGACATGGGTGTGATCATTTGTGAAAACGTCCTGCGACACATGGATGAAGCGGGCCCGGAAGATTCACCGCTTGAGGTGGTATTCGAAGGCACACGCGAGGTCGCGGGTGCGGTAATGACATCGGTTGCCACAACCGTCGTGAGCTTTCTTCCGGTGTTTACGATGACAGGTGCCGAAGGCAAGCTGTTTATGCCGCTAGCATTTACCAAGACCTTTGCTTTAGTGGCTGCACTCATTGTCGCGTTGGCTATCATCCCGCCGGCAGCGCAGATTCTGTTTGGCAGCAAAGTGCGCAGTGAACGAGTAAAGCTATTGTCTTATGTGGGGCTCCTTGTCGTGGGGCTGGGCATTGCGATTTGGTTTAGTGCGTGGGCAGGTGTGATGTTGGTGGTGTTTTGCACGCTTCAGTTACTGAAGCCGAGGCTAGCGATTCCTGTGTGGCTCGAAGAGAACCTTACAGCTGTGTCCAGTTTGCTGGTGGCCGTAGTGGTCGGAATTTTCCTGGCACAGTCTTGGTTACCGCTTGGTCCAGACAAAGGCTTGATCGTGAACCTTCTGTTTGTTGCGGTACTAATTGGGGGTCTTTTGTTCGCTTTTCGTGCCTATCAACGTGTTTATCCACAAGTGCTTGGTTGGTGTTTGGAGCACAAGGCGTTGTTTACCGCGATTCCGCTCGTCCTCGTCGTTGCTGGCGGCTTGGCCTGGTCGAGCTTCGGCAAAGAGTTTATGCCGAACCTGGATGAGGGATCCTATCTATACATGCCAACTACCATGCCTCACGCCTCGATTGGCGAAGCACAAGATTCCCTAGAGATTTTGGACAGCGCAATTGCCTCCATTCCCGAAGTAAAGTCGGCGGTGGGAAAGTTGGGAAGGGCTGACACGGCGCTCGATCCGGCGCCGATTTCGATGTTTGAGGTGGTGGTGAATTACCACTCAGAGTTTCGGACTGACGTAGACGGGCGTGTTTTACGTTTCGCCTATGACGAGATGGCGGGTGATTTTGAGCGCGATGCCGACGGCGAACCCATTGCCGACCAAGACGGGAAACCCTACCGACAATGGCGTGATCACATTCATTCTGCCGATGACATATGGCAAGAGATTGTGAAGATGGCCGATTTACCGGGCACGACATCGGCGCCCAAGCTACAACCGATTGCCGCGCGCATCGTTATGTTGCAGAGCGGCATGCGAGCCCCTATGGGCATTAAGGTGAAAGGGCCTGACCTAGACACCATTGAGCAAGTTGCGTTGCAGCTCGAATCGTTGCTAAGAGAAGTCCCAAGCATCAAGGCCACAACAGTCACAGCAGATCGGCTGGTGGGAAAACCCTATCTTGAAATTGATCTTGATAGAGAAGCACTTGGCCGCTATGGGCTCCATATCAGTGACGTACAACAGGTGATTGAAGTGGCTGTAGGCGGCAAGCCTGTCACTAGCACCATCGAAGGTCGCGAGCGTTACCCGGTTCGGGTTCGATACTTGCGTGAGCTTCGCGATACGCCAGAGGGAATTGAGGAAATCGTCGTGCCGACAGCGAGCGGCGCACAGATCCCTTTGGGTCAGCTTGCCGACATACGTTACGTGCGAGGTCCACAAGCGATAAAGAGCGAGGATACATTTTTGTTGGGTTATGTCGTGTTCGACAAGGTGCCGGGTGCTGCGGAAGTCGATGTGGTTGAGCAGGCCCAGGCTTATCTAGGTGCAAAGATCGAAAGTGGAGAGTTTGTGTTACCTGCTGGTGTTAGCTATAGCTTTGCTGGTAACTACGAAAACCAGTTACGCGCGCAACAAACCTTGTCGGTGGTGTTGCCGCTGTCGTTGTTTGTGATTTTTCTGATTCTGTATCTGCAGTTCTCATCAGTTACTACCACGCTGATCGTGTTCAGTGGTATTGCCGTGGCTTGGTCGGGTGGATTTTTGATGATTTGGTTGTACAACCTAAGCGGGTTTCTGGATTTTCAGGTGTTAGGTGAAAACCTACGCGATCTATTCCAAATCGGGCCGATCAATATGAGTGTGGCGATATGGGTTGGCTTTCTCGCGCTGTTTGGCATTGCGACAGATAACGGTGTGGTGACCGCAACCTATTTAGATCAGACCATGGCACGTAACCAGGCCGATTCGAAAAGCCAGATTCGCGATCTTGTCATTGAGGGTGCAAGTCGTCGTATTCGCCCGGCGTTAATGACAACAGCTACTACATTGCTTGCGCTGATCCCAGTACTCACTTCTAGCGGGCGTGGTTCAGACATTATGGTGCCGATGGCGATTCCGTCGTTCGGGGGTATGTTAGTCGCCGTAATCACAACGCTTTTGGTGCCAGTGCTTTACTGTGCTGCACGTGAGTTCAGTTCGTCTCGATCCGCGGAATCGGAGTAGGTCATGTCATTCGCTAACTTTCGGTCATCAATTCAAATCGCGATGGTTTTGCTGATAGCGGCCATCAGCACCGCTTGCAGCCCAGGTAGCGCGCGAGAAATTGAGCTTGCCGCAGGTGCGGGTAGTGCAGAGCCTCATCTGGCCATTGGTCCAGACCATACGATCGTCTTGAGCTTTCTGGAACCGACTAAGCAAGGCACGTCTCTGCGATATGTTTCACTTTCAGATAATCAATGGACCGCTCCCAAAACTCTAGCGAGTGGTAAAAACTGGTTCGTAAACTGGGCAGACTTCCCGTCCGTTGAACCGTTAACCAAGAGCTTATGGGCGGCGCATTGGCTGGTACAAGCTGGGAATAGCGGCTTTGCCTATGACGCAGTGGTTTCGGTATCGCGAGATGCCGGCGAATCCTGGAGCGATCCGACCAAATTACACACAGATGGTACATTGACCGAACACGGCTTCGTCAGCTTATACCCTACCGGGGGCGGCGTAGGCGCTGTGTGGCTGGACGGCAGAGCGATGGTAGCCGACCACTCTGGGGTTGGAACACAACTTCGTGGCGCGCAAGTTATAGGTGGCGTTCTTAGTCAAGAGCATGTGTTGGACGCTTTGGTATGTGACTGCTGCCAGACAGATGTTGCAGTAGCGAAATCTGGTCCCGTCACTGTGTATCGCAATCGAACCGAAAGTGAGATTCGCGACATCTATGTTGCACGTTTTGTTGATGGAGCGTGGGGGCCTGGCGTGCAGGTCGCGCATGATGGTTGGGAGATGAAAGGTTGCCCGGTCAACGGCCCGGCAATTGACGCGACAGGCGATAGGGTCGCCGTTGCTTGGTATACCGGCTCACCGAGAAATCGAGTTCAGGTGGCAGTCTCGACAGACAGTGGTAAAACGTTTGAGGAAGCCATCGATGTCGATGCATCGAACCCCATCGGTCGAGTTGACGTTTCTCTATTGGAGGACGGCAGCGCCGTTGTTAGTTGGGTGGAAAGAGGCGTAGGCCGGTTGATGGTGCGAAGAGTTTATGGCGCCAATCAACTTGGCGAGTCGTTGATGGTCACCGAGATGGAAACCCACAAAGATGCCGGTTTTCCACAAATGGTGGCGAGCGCCGATGGTTTGGTATTTGCCTGGACCGATACCATGCAGGATACGTCTCGAGTACGGACGTTGTTGATGGCCTATCCTTAATCAGGCGTTAACTTACCATCGCCACATCACACCTAACGTAGGGAAGAATGGCAGTAGAGCTTGGGCGTTTCTGCGTGCGGGTGGCATGTAATCGTATCCACCAACATTCTCCCGATCAGTTAGGTTGATCAGGTCGAGGTACATTTCAAGCTGGCCTCTGGGCATCTTCACAATACGCGCGATGTGAGCGTCGATTGAAAGATAGTTTGGCAGGTTATCTTGGTAGATTTGCGCGCTCAGATCGCTTGCTTGGCTGACAAAGTCGGTAGTCGGCCAACCAGATCTGTACGTTCCGGATAATCCAAAACGCCAACGTTCCGTTTGCCAGTTGAACCCCGCTTTGACGGTGTGGGTTTGTTGCCATGGTCTGTCTCGATACTTGCCGAGGTGGTGTTCTTCGGCCACGCCGTACGCATAACTGCTGTGTAGTGACCATCTGAGACTAGGCGAGTATTCAAACCCAACCTCCGCCCCTTGCACGCGGCCGCGTCTGGGTGTGATTTCGACGCGATCGCCTCTTAGCTCCGGAAGCAGTATCCATCGGTTGTATAAATTGTCGAAGCGTGACCACGGGTCGTGAATGTCACGGTGGTATAAGTCGAGACGCCAACGGGTAGAATATGTGGGTTGCCATATTGCGGTTACATTAACCTGGTCCGAATGCTGGGGCGGGTCGAGATCGGCTTTGCCGTCGTCGATTTGTATCTCAAAAAGTTGCTGTTGCTGTGTGTAGCGGCCGATATTTAGCGAAAACTGCCAAGCTTCGGACGGTCGGTAATCAAGCGTTGCGCGTGTGCTCCACTCATTGAGGTGAATTGGATCGATATCTTGGCCATCGTAACGCAGTCCAGTCTCAAGGCTAAGTGCATCGCTTAGCTGCATGTTCAACGATATATATGCTGCGGTGGATTCGCCGTCACGGGAAATGCGCGTTTCGCGTTGCAACGAGTCAACGTTTTGTAGCGGGGCTGCCAAGGGTCCGTATGTAACCTCAGATATCGCATTGAAGTCGCCCTCCTGTATGGCGACCGACCACCCAGCATGCACATCAAGCCAGTCAGCAGCGCGCCACTGCCAGCCGTTTTCGACCTCTAACGTATGAAAATCTCGTCGTTCGCGAAGTTGGCCTTCAAAGAATGTGGGTATGTCGACGTTGCCTGAGCGCTGTAGGTCGACGCTAATAGTGTTAACGCGCCAATCACTTGTTAGACGTTCGCTATGGTATGCAGTCCAATTGAGCCAGGTTGATTGATACCGACTACGGCCGCGTTCAGTTGCGCCACCATTTATTGCGGTTAGCCGATCCGTTGAACGGAGAAATCCTGCGACAAATCTGTGACGATCAGTTTGGTGCACGATGCGCGCAAACTGATCTTGAAATTTGGGTTCGCCGTAGTCCTGCTCAAATTGACCAAGGGTTTTGTCCAACAAACTATGTCTGGCGGACACAAGCCAATTCAGGGCACCTCGTTTGCCGCGCGCATCCATACCGGCAGTGACCAGATTGACATCGATGCCGCCTGAAAATTCCGCTGTCGCTTCTATGGGTATGAGATCGACAACGCCACTCATACGTGAGCCCATGGAGACTGGGAAACCTGCAACATAGACATCGGCGGCCTCAATTGCATTGATGTTTATGGCGCTAAAGAGGGACTGCACACTGGGTAGGTGAAAGGGTGTTAGTAGCTCCATGCCATCGAGGCGGTATAGGGTTTCGTTGTCGTCGCCGCCACGTAGTCGATGACGCGCGGAGATACCACTGGTCGCAACACCGGGTATAACGTGAATGGAACGCAACAGGTCCCGGCCGATACTGGGCAAGGATTGTAGATCTCTACGTTCTAGTGCGTTTGCAGTTGTTGTATTTCGGTATAGCTGGTAGTGGCTTGTTACCAGCAATTCTTCGATAGGTGTTTCTTCGATGATGGATGGTGTTGGAAGAGGTTCTGCGGGTGTGGCAACCCGTCGCACGAAGCCATTGTTCTCGTCGACCATGGCAAGTTCGAGTTGATGGGGTGCGAGTAGTGATCGGATTTGTACTATCGGGTTTTGATTGGGGTCAGGTAGCTGCGAGACCGTGAGCCGAGCGGGTACTGTAATCGTCGTCGAAACAACGTTAAATCCCAGACTGGCATAGCGATCCAGCGCGTCGCGAAGTGACTCGCCGAGGACAACCTCTGCGCGATGTGTCGCAAGCGCGACGGGCATTACGGCCCAAAACAACACCAAAGACAAAAACAATCGCAACAGAAAGAACCGGTCTATTTAGACGCGGCAACCATACGGTATGTGGATCAGCGATTAAAGTTGATCGTGATGACTTCTCCATCTTCTTGCCATGAAAGCCCAGCACTGTGTGTAACCAGCTCTAAAGCTTTACGGGGTCCCACATCGGTGAGATCACCTTGCACGATCACTGAAGCAATTGTCGCCTGTACACCACGTGTCGAATATTTCACGGGTTTGCCAAGGTCCCTACCTACTAATTCAAGTACCTTGGGTATCGTGTTTGCCTTATAACCGGCGCTAGCCACATGGATCCACTCCCAGCGTGGATCGGACGCAGCCTCCAGGGATTGTGTCGCGCCAGATCGGTCAATAGCAACTATGGCGGCCGTCGAATCATCTGCAACTGCGTCGTATGTTCCGAATTCGGTGGTCACCTGAGCGGCGCCTTCGCGCACTGCAACCTCGATGCCTTGGGTGTCAGCACTCACAATAAAGCGCGTGCCGATATCTCGAACTTTGCCGAAATCTGTTTCTATTAGTATGTCGGCTTGTCGGTGCGTATTGATGTAGGCCGAGCCGTTCTTAAGATATAGATGCTCAGCGTTAATCCATCGGATTTGGGTGTCGGCGGTCATGCGTAACTCCACTCCATTTTGAAGCGTGAAGCGAGATACTTGGCTCGCAGCGAGAATCGCATTAGCAGAAATCTCTATCGCATGAGGTGATGCGAAAGATGCACCATTCACAGTGAGGTCGCCTGCTGCCAGTTGGATTTCCCATTGGCTCGGTGCGCTGCTGTTCGTGAACAAGAACGCGATGCCGATCACTGCAACTGCTGCAACGGCTTGTAACCATCGACGCTGTTTTGTTCGCGATCCAGAAGTGGCGACTTGATGCTGCCAGTCTTCTTTCAGGTTGGCATATGCGCGTTGTGTCGCCTCGACGCTTGGTTCAGGGCGCGTTTCGACTCCCTGGAAAATATTTTGCATATCATCCTCGGAAGCGTTCGGTGTCGTAGATTCAGGGTCGCTCATGATTTACTCGTGGGGGTAATAGTCGACGCGCGATCGATAGAAAGGCTTGCGCCGATCTCGTCATAGGTTTTGCGAAATGCTTCGCGCGCTCGCGCCAACATCGACTGAATGGCGGTAGGCGACGTTGCTAATCTGTCAGCGATTTCCTCGACCGAGAATCCTTCGACGTATTTCCATTCAAGTACCTGGCCGTAGTTTCGCGGTAGTGAATCAAGCATGTAGTGGATTAGAGCTTGCCGCTTTTGTGCGTCGTGTAGCGCCTCGGGTGTTTCCTCTACTTGCATTGCCATCGCCTCCACTTGGCTGCGCACCTGCTCATCGTCGTCAATGAGGACCAAATGTTGGTGCTTGTTCGCGCGCTTATAGTGCGCACTCACTTGGCTTCGTGCTACCTGATACAACCAGGTGATCAGGAGCGCTTCGCCTCGATAGGTTTCGATTCTTCGCATGCCGTGTCGCATTGCTTGTATTGCAACATCTTCGGCATCTTCTACCGGTAAACGTCGCTGGCAAAATCGGTAGATACGCGCGTAGTACAGGTGGAAAAACTCGTCGAACGCAGTTTCTTCGCCTGCTATTAGTCGCTTCGCGAGTTTCCGATCTTCCTGATACACGTAATTTCTCGTTTGCTCACAACAGATGGAGGGGAGCGGCAGGACAAATCAATCGCGGAATGCAGATGTAATGTCCTTTGCGGGGTTAACTTCCGAGTTATTCGCCATTTGGTGGCCCTTTCAATTCAACCCGATTGCCTTCCGGATCCTTGATATATATTGCAGGTCCAAACCCATCTGCGCCAAGTAGCGGCATTGGCAGGGCTCGTGCTTCGATGTTGTGCGCCGCGCAGAACGCTAAGATTTTTTCTTCGTTGAAAGGTTCTACGCGTACCGCGAAGTGATCGAGATTGCGCCCATCTTTTGCAGGCCCTGCGCCTTCATCACCCATTTCCCCGACCTTGCCGTTGATGTCGACGATATCGATCATTGAGCGACCAAGTCGAAGTTGCATCATGCCTACTTCCTCGGTGGCATCGCGTTCAACGGTGCAACCAAGCAGCTGATAAAAGTCGGTTAACCTTCTGATGTTAGCCGTGCGCAGCACCAGGTGATCAAGTCGTTGGATTTCAAATGGTCGCTCGACCATGACGCCTCTCTTAGCTGAATGCCGCTACCATTTCTCGAGTGTCATTGTACTCTCTAACGTGCGTCACACGACCTTCTTGGTTAAACCGTACGACGTGCACGAAAGGCATTGTGTAGCACTTACCTGTGCTCTTGACGAGGGTGTCTTCCTCGACACCGATCAGAGAGACGATGCCATTGTCGGCGATGATGTCAGTAAAGTGCAGTGGGCTCATCTCGATCGCATCGTTAATGCCGACTAGATATTCCATTAACCCGGTGGCGCCCTGATAAGTTCCACCGAACGGGATGTTAGCGGGAAGCGGGTTTTCCCAGATAAAGTCCTCGGCAAGGTAGTCAGCTTGGACTGCGGCCAGGTCACTTAGCAACAGCTCGTAGAATACTTTTGTACGTTCGATACATTCGGCGTTGGTCATGATTCGGATCCTAAAATTCTGTTCCAAGGCGGTCTAAACGGGGAGGTCGGCCAATAATTCTTTGCCGAATCCCACATCGTATGGAGTGAAGGCACGCGCGGTGAGTTTTACGTGGCTGAACTTCCAACCCTCATCGGTGCGTTGGTATTGGTCTGCATATTGTGCGCAGTACCAGTAGCTGGCGTCGCCGCCTTTCATCGCCATGGGTTGGTCTAGGTACCAATGACCCTTGGCTGTGTCGCCGTCGATCTCAATGATCGGGTTGCTAATGCCGTGAACGGCAAAGCCGACCAGATTTGATGCGTTCTCAAAAAATGTGACGATGCCCGCGCGGGTTTTGGCGTAGCCCATCATGCCGCCATCCCAAATGGCATCTTCGGTAAATAGCGTCGCCAGGGCGACGGTATCGTAATTGTCGTCACATGCAGCTGCGTAGCGTGCTTTAAGCTGTTTGATCTCCTCGATATCAACCAACCATTGAACCTTCTTCATCAATTCTTGATCGTTAAGCGACATTCTTTTGCTCCTGTTGTCCACGTTTGACGTCTGCTGCAAATCGATCGAGCAGACTGGGTGGGAAGACCTTGTCGAGTGGCACGCTTCCCATAAAGGCTCCAATGAAAGCTGACGTAGCAGCAGGGTTGCCTGCGACCATTGGCAGCATTTGCTGCATCTCGTCTGGTAATGGCTGCAGCATTGCCAGATGCACAGTGTAGTCGAACATTGGCTTTAGCATCTGGAATTGGCGTTGGTCGTATGATGCTGTTGCATCGTCTAGTGAACTGCCGTTCTGAAGGGCTGAGTCAAGTTCCTGCGCCAATACTGCTGCGTGAGTAAATGCGTTAGTTATTCCCTGTGCGGTGATTGGGTCACGATGAAGCGCTGCGTCACCGACAAGTGCCCAGCCGGGTCCATGAGCGCGACGAAAGAAGTTTGGCAGCATGTGGGTGCCGGAAATTCTGCCTTCGCGCGTTCCGTTAGCTACGCGTGCTTCTAACTCTGGAACCAACTTGAGGCTTTCTGCAAATGCGCCATCTAGATCTGCGCGCACCTTTTTGGCTTGCTCGGTTGGCCAAAATAAAAACACCATGTCTAAATCGTCGTTGGTGGGGAAGGTGATATAAAAACGGCGCTCGTCGGTCAAAATTCTTAGGGTCGCGCTCGAGTCGGAATCCCGCATGCCACTGAAGTAAGCATAGTGACCGCATGTGTGGGTACCCGCATCAATTGTGTGTGGGGCGTTGACCGCCTTGGCCACAAGTGAACGAACACCATCGGCTCCTACTACAATTTTGGCGTGCTCGGAAACCTCCAAGCCGCCCTTTGCAGAACCTTTGATACCGCAAACTCGGCCGTCATCGAATAGCAGCTCACTGACCGAGAAGTGATCGCGCACTTCAGCACCGGCTGCAATTGCTGCATCTACTAGTATTCTGTCGAGGTAAATTCGCCTAGGCGTGAAGTCGGTTGCAACGCCTTCGTAGGCTGGCGCGTTGCCGGAAAGGGCCATGCCGTCGATTTCGAATGTCAGCTTTTCTATGGTTGGTGTGCCTGCTTCTCGAACTGCGTCGAGCAACCCCCACTTATCTAACAGGCTGGCACCAGAACGTTTGACGTAGTGGGTTGACATGATGTCGCTGCCGAAAGCCATTCGATCTAACAGCAGAACCTTGTGGCCGGCTCTTGCCAACAACATGGCCAAAGGCGCACCGCCGCAGCGGGCGCCAACGATGATTGCGTCGTATTGATTCATTGGTCTATTTCCTTGGTCGCATCAGCATTGCATTTTTAGAGATAAAGCTCTTTTTCAGGGCTACGGTTTCAGGCCTTAAGTTGGTGATCCCGGTATAGGGTTCGCTTCGGGTCAGTGGCCGATCGGGAAATTTCATTTTCATAACCATGTGCCGCTGTAACATTTCTACGAACTTGGCAGAAGTCCAAACGCCATAGCGCACGGAGTTTGCGGTTTCCAAGCCGCGCTCTTCGCGTGGGTCTCGTAGTAGGTTGAAGATGGGCGCACCGATGGGATTTTGCCCAGGCGATGGAACGTGGAGTTTGTAGTGCTCTTTGACGACAGACTTCAGTACTGGGCCTTCGTATATATACACGTAGTCGCGACGGCCGTGATGTTCACCTAGGAGGAATACAGGTGTTTGGTCGAGGCCATCAATGATTCGATCTCGTGGGATGTGCTCAGTTGCGCCCGCGATGCGTGCGAAACTGGTGAATAGGTCGCTGACGTGAACGATATCGCCCACTGTGGATTCAGGTTCGATCACTCCTGGCCATCGGGCAAATGCATCAACGCGTACGCCGCCTTCCAGGTGCTGTGCTTTGCCGCCTCGATAAATGCGATCCGATTGGCCCGTGGACATGAGGAATTGCATAAATGGGCCGTTGTCTCCCATCACCACTACAAGCGTATTGTCGGCAATGCCAAGTGTGTCTAACTCTGAGATTAGCTCGCCGATCCAACTGTCCACTTCCTGCATGCTTTCCGCCATGCTGCCCCCGTTACGACTGGTGGCCTGGGCTTCAGGGCGAACAAATGTAAGAGGGTAGAGCGGCCAGTACTGTAAGAAGAAAGGCTTGTCGTCTTTTGCCAAGCGGCGAAGCTGGTTGAGTGCGCTTGTTTGGTAGCGCAGGTTCATTTCGCGATATTTCTGTTCTGACCAAGCCTCGCCCGCTTCGATATGCACTTCTGTAGCTTTGCCGCCTTTTTTCGCTTCCAGCGCCGTTACCAGGTGTGCGGGGTTGGGTCTAAAGGTCCGATCTAAGATGAACTCGTTACTGTGCGACGAATCGCTGCGGCTAATAATTTGCGCCGCCGCTTCGGCATCTTCATGCATCAACGCGAGCTGCCCCTGCTGATGTACTGGGAATTCAGCGTAGTCGAAGCCTTGGTTGTGTGGCCAAGCTTGTTCGATGTCACCCAAATGCCATTTGCCAATGTGTGCTGTGTTGTAGTCCGCCCGGGAAAGAACTTCGGCCAGTGTCACTTCGTCGCGCGACAAGCCTTCGCCCGCCAGGTCAGCCTTGGCTTCGTTCATGCCAGTTCGAACCGCGTAGCGACCGGTGGTGAAAGCGGCGCGAGTGGGTGTACAAGATGGTTCTGAATACATGCGCATCAATGACATGCCGTCACGGGCCATTTGATTGATGTTGGGGGTCTTGTATCCATTGACGTAGTTCATGCGCTTCGAGCCAAGCGAGCCGAAACCCATATCGTCTATAAGAACGTACAAAATGTTAGGGCGTTTGCCACCATTGCGCTTACGTATTTCCGCCAACTTCCTATCTATGTCTGCATCGTCTGCTGACCAGCGTTCGGAATTTTGCTCCGCGAGCACGTAGTGCTCGGCATCATGTTGAATTGGCTTATCTTGGGCTAGTGTGTTGGCGCTAAGGGTGAAGGTTGCGGCGCACACCATCAGAGCTAGAGATTGGGCGATATTGGACATTGTGATTTCCCTACTAGCTTGCTTGGGCTAATGTGAGTTGCGCTTCTCGGTTAACGTCTGTTTCGGGGAAGTAATTCACCCACACACACCAATACGCACCAGCTTTGACGGTCTCAACGCGTTGCAGTTTCTGGCCACTGGCTTCGCCCCAAAAATCGATTGAAGCGACCGGGGTCCCGCTATCGTTGTAGTAGACGCCGAGACTTTCGTGTTCGTCGTCCCATGCAACAACGATGTTGCGTTTACCAACATTGGTATTGATGAGTCCGCCCTGTTGGCGAACGTACTCTTCCGTATATGCCACGGTGTCTTTGCCGACATTAAAACCCCATACAAGGTCCTTCATCTTGAGGCGGTCGTCTTCGACCTGCATGGTCTCGAACAACAAGGACTCGTTAGTGTGGTGCGGGATCGTGCCCCAGAGGAAGACGCCTTCTACCAAGTGATCTAACAAAAATAGAAATGGGTTTTGCTTGAACGGTTTGATCTTGTTTAGAAATACTTCTCCGTTTGGAAAGGCCTTCTGGAAGCCACGGAAAGTCATGCGGAATGTTGGCCATTGTTGCATGGAACTTTTGGCAAAGCGCCCGTCTTTTTCCCGCGTGCCATACATTTGCTGAATTGGTTCACCGTGCTGAGCGTCGCGCATGATGAGATTGTTGGCATGCTGGGCGACGACCGTTAGCTCTTGATGTTCGCCGTCAATCTCTGGTTTGTAGCCAAGCCCTAAGTGGGTCAAACAACAGTAGGTCATAATGATGTTTTCACCACCTAGCCCCTCTGGTGTGCCAGCGAGGTGTGGGCGTTTGATGTGGTAGTCGGGGTATGCACGAGCTTCCCCATTGTTGACCAACACAATCACACTGTCTTGAGGTCTGACGAAATTGGCTGCTTTGTCGATGGGGTAAAAGGTGGCGCTGTCTTGCTGGTTGCGCAGTCCGAAATGCACCCAGACGTATGTGAAGCCGACAAAGAAAAGATTAACAACGAGGAACATTGTCGTTGAGGGCCCCACGCCGGCGCCGACGTAGTAACCAATGGCTGTGCCCACGGCCAGCGTGACCAGAGCAACCGTTATCATCTGATATTCGTGACGAATAGCGAACAGCATATTTTTGCGCGTGACGCTCATGAACGCTTGCGTGATGTCGCCTAGATCTCGGAAATAGCGGAACGACGTATAGGTAGCCATCGCCATCAAGGGCCAATAGGCCAGTTGCCAAAGTAGTGTTGAAGTCATCATTGCTTCCCTTGTGCGTACTTGATTTGGAGTTGCTCGTGAAACTAGGTGAGCTTTCCAGTTTGGCGATATTCGCATATGGCTGAGCACACAGTCAATGAGTATTTACTCAGTGAGTCCTTACGTATTAGAATGGTGGCGGCCATAGAGCAGCCGTATTGCTCTCCAAATCCAAAAAGTTTAGCGATGAATGACGTAAAGATTGATGTAAAGAACCCCCAACGTGCAGCCCAGATGGCACCGAATGAGCGTCGCCAGCAATTGCTGGGCATCGCCATACAGGTGTTTGCTGCTAAGGGCATCGATGGCGCTCGACACGGCGACATAGCACGGGCCGCGGGTGTATCAATACCGACGGTGCATGCCTACTTCAAGACCCGCAATGATCTGGTGTCGGCTGTGCTCGGCGCGGTGCGGGATTACATTGTTGAAGAGATTATTGCTAAGTTCACCGATGGCCCGACGTTTGACGATCGAATGCTTAGGAGTGGCCAGTATCTAATCGATACGGTCCCGGCCAACCCCGATTATTTCAAAATCTGGATCATGTGGAATGCCCATTTCGGGGACCCATTTCGGCAGCAATATCTTCGATTTGAAGAGGAGGCGATCGACGGGCTCTGTCAGGTTCTTACTGGCAAGTCGAACGCGGGTGAGGATGAAAAGATGCGTGAGAAGGCGCTGGTCTTCCTGGGCCTTGCGACATTTCTTACGCAGATGATACTTCGCGGCGAGAGTACAGAACGCCAGCAACACTTTGTTGAGAACGTCGTGCAGACTGTACGCATTTGGATTTGATCACAGGAGCAAGTTTTTGGAAAGCCTTGAAGCGGCAACCAAATGGCTGCAAACAAACGGTAGGCCGCTCGACCTAGCACTTGTCCAACTTGAGGGCGGCGTCTCGGATCATGGCGTTGCGAATGAACTTGCCGCGTTTGCGAACGCTGACGGAGGGTTCGGCAATGCGCTGGAACCCGATGTTCGAATAGGTGAATCGTCCGTGATCGCAACTACCGTCGCACTGCAGATATTGTTGCGATGCGGCGCGAAGTCTTCCAAACCTTTGGTTAGTCGCGCAATGGGTTACCTCAACTCAACTTTCGACCAAACAACAGACTCCTGGCCGATTGTGCCTGTGAACGTTGGTGATGCGGCGCGTGCGCCATGGTGGAATTATCGTGAGCCGCTGGATTGTCTGGTGAATCCTCGAGCGGAAATAGTTGGATATATGTACCAATGGCCGGGCCTTGCAAACCACGGTCGACGAGATGTACTGACCAGTCAACTGATGCATGCGTTGGCGACGACTGAGTCATTAGAGATGCATGACCTGCTCGTTTTCGGCAGGCTGATTTGTGCGAACGGTTTTCCTCAGGAAAATTTTGGTGCTCAAATTCGGCATTTCTATGCACTGGCGAGCTCTGCGATTTCAACCAATCCGTCCGAGTGGG
>JAVJHY011968979.1:0-21593 GCA_035593235.1 Phascolosoma agassizii
AGTTAAAACAGGCAACTCCACATCTTTAGCGTTCACATAAGGTGCGTATAATTCATGCCAATTTTTAATAATTGTACGAGTTCCAGTTAAAATAAATTGATGAGAATTCACATCAACTCTAATTGTATTAGTTTCCTTAACAGCAGGCTCTCCAAACACAGCAAAAAATCTCTTAACAACTAAATCATAAACTTTCATCTCAACAGGATCTAAACTTTTAGGAATTTCTCCAGTTGGGTGAATTGCTGGGTGAGCTGGATCTTCTTTTTTACCTTCATTTGGTTTAATTGAAGGATTAACTTCTAAAACTTTTGCAACAAATTCTTTATATTTAGGTTGTTTATTTAATTGATCTAAAACATTCTTTAAATTTAATTCTTCAGGTAATTTTTGTGAAGATGTTCTTGGATAAGAAGTAACTCCTTCAATATATAACTTTTGGGCAATTTCAAGCGTTCGCTTAGGAGAATAACCAAATAAATTACTAGCCTCCATTTGAAGTGAAGTTAAATCAAAAGGAATTGGAACTGCTTGATTAAATTTTTTAGCAGAAATTTCAGTAATTTTTCCATTCTTTCCAGAAGTTTCAGCAACAACAGTATCCGCAAAAACATCATCAAAAATTTTATGTTTATCAACAGCAACTTTTTTACCATCTTCATCAACTTTTTCTTCAAGCAATTTTTTACGCTCCAAAATTTTATCTTTTGGTAATTCATAATGTAAATTAACATCAATATCTGAACAATTTCCATCCATATAAATTTCAGAATATTTTTCAGGAATAAACGCAGCAATTTTTCTTTCACGTTCAGCTAAAAAATGTAAAGCTGGAGCTTGAACACGTCCAGTTGACATAACTTTAAATTGTCCAGCTCCTTTTTTAATTGATTCAGTAAAAGCTCTTGATAAATTAATTCCATAATACCAATCTAAATTATGTCTAGTAACTCCGGCATTAGCCTGTCCCCAAACTAATGTAGGTAATTTATTTTCATAAGATTTAATTAAATCTTTTTTAGTAAGAGTTGAGAACTTCATTCTTTGAGCATCTTTTAACCCTAAAGCATGTAACACAACATTTAATCCAATAACTTCTCCTTCAATATCAAAGTCCGATGCAACAGTTACTGAAGTTGCTTCTTTTCCTAATTTTTTAATTGCATCAATATAATCTTTAGTATAAGCAGCAGCCTTATTCATTTTATATGTAGGTTTCCACTCAGTATCAAAAACTGGATATTTCCAACTCTCTCCACCTTTTTCACCTAATCCATATAAATGACCAACGGCAGAACAAACTCTAATTTGTTTCCCATTATGTGTTAAAGAAAAAAAATTTACTTTTTCACGTACTTTCATAGCTGTTTTATCAGCAAGAGCATTGGCGATTTTTTCAGCCGCTTGAGGTTTTTCAGAAATAATTAATTCATACATTTTTATATTAAATAGATAAAACAACTAAATTGTTTTTTTATAATAAAATCAAAATATTATACTTTATATATGTTTGTTATCAAAACTTATCAAATCCAAATTATTTATTCTTATTTTTAAATATAATAAAAAATAATAAACTTTATAAATCTAAAAAATCATAAATTTAATCCATGACGCCAGAAGAAAAAATAAAACAAATAAAATCTTTGGGGATTAATAATTTATGTATCATATCGGATTTTGATGATACGATCTCTAAAGGAATTAAATCAGATGGTACTAAAAGTTCTAATTCTTTTTCAGTATATATGAACAATTCACATTTATTAGGAGAAAAAATAAATGTTGAATTAAATAAATTATTTAATTATTATTATCCAATTGAGCAAAATCCAAATCTTCCAAAAAAAGAAAAAACAATTAAAATTGTAGAATGGTGGAACAAAACATTTGATGAATATAAAAAATATAATTATTCAAAAGATATAATCAAACAAATAGTTGATGAAAATCTTATGGAACTTAAAGATAAAACAGATGATTTTTTAGATTTAACAGTTAAATATAAAATTGATACAATTATATTTTCAGCAGGAATATATAACTTAATTCATAAATTTTTAGATTTACATTCAATAAAACATAGTAACATTCATGTTGTTGCAAATAAATTTAAATTTGATGATAATGGATTTTTTACACACACTTACGGAGATGTAATACATTCAATGAACAAAACATTTTTTGAATTATCAAGAATTCCAGTTTACAAAGAACTAAAACAAAAAAAAACTTGTATAATTTTAGGAGATTCATTATCTGATACTTATATGGCTGATGGTGCAAATTATCAAACAATTTTAAAAATTGGTTTTTTAAACACTTTACCCTCTGATGAAAATTATAAATGTAGATTAAAAGCACATCAAGAAAAATTTGATATTGTTTTAAATGGACAAGAAGATTTCACAAAAATTAATTCAATAATAAAACAATTAATTTAATTTTTTATAATCAATTATTCAATTTTAATATTATTATATTTTTTAATTATTAATTGAAATTATTTCTTGAACAGTATACGTATTTCCATCTTCAATAAATCTATATTCTCCATCAACTAAATTAAGTTCTTTTAATTTACTAAATTCTCTTTTCCACTCATTTTCAACAAACCAAACATGCCTGTTTTTAATTCTATAAGAATTATCATCTATATTTCTAATAATTCCTAAATCATTCTTCTTTAATAAATTTTCAAAATGTCCTCTTAAAAAATCATTATCAATTTTAAAATTATAACTTCCAAGTAATTGCTCTAATCCACTTTTATCACTACTTCTCAAATCTTCATATTCCTCAAATTCATAACTATTGGATATTTCAAGTGCTTGAATTTGAGATTGGGAACATTCAGCCTTAACTCGAAAAACTTTATCACTTGAAACTAAATCAGAATAAGAAATATTATTATTTTGTAATTCAATTATTAATGCTGTATATAATTCCTTTTTATTATCATAAGCTTTGATGAATGTACAAACCATAGAGGATAATGGTTTTTAGTATTTATATAACTTACTACAAAATCTTACTCTAAAACATGATATAAATTTCCTTTAAAATGTTCTTTAGAAATAATTTTAAAACCACACTCAACAAGTAATTTATCTAATTCTTCCTCATCAAATAAATAATAAAATCTATCTAATTTTTCACCATCTAAATCATAAGTTACTCTAACTTTTTTATCATCACCTTGATCAAATACAAATTTATTTTTTGAAATTTGTTTCTCTAAAAACTCTTTTTCTGGAAACCAATTTGAAATTAAAATTTTCCCATTATTTTTTGAATTTAAAATTCTTTTAAATTCTTTTAAAGCTTTTATTTGTAAATCTCTATTTAATAAATGATGAAATGCAGCAATACATATGATTGAATCAAAAGTTTCATCATTAATTGGAATACTTGTAAAATCACATAAAACAGTCCTATAACCTTTTTCATTAACTGTCTTTAATTGTCCACTTGAAATATCTGAACCTACTAAATTCATTTTAGAAAATCCACTTTGTTCAGCAAGTTGTAAATGACGTCCACCTCCACAACCTAAATCTAAAAACTGTAATTTTTCAGGTTCAGAAAATGATTCAACAAAATCAACAACTGGTTTCCAAAAATATTGTCTTTTAGTTTCCCAATTTTCTGAAATTTTATTATAAGTTTCTTCATTAATTTTTGTATAATTTTTACTCTCCATTTTAATTAATTATTTTAAGACCTCTAAAAATTCATCTTTTATAATTAACTTCATACCTTTAGAAATATCAAATTCAACTTTTGCTCCAAGAGGTAAAAATGCGTGTGGAAAATAATGTCCAAATTCATCAATTTTTAATATTGGAAAATCATATTCTTTTAATAAATTATAAACAATATCTTCATAATTTAAATGACTCTCAGTTTCCTCTCCATCATACTCAAAAATATGTCCAATAACTAAAGCTGAAATTTTATCAAAAACTCCAACTTGTTTTAATTGTGTAATTCTAGAAATTAATCCTGAAACATTTGGTTTATGGTCTTCTAAAAACAAAATCTTTTTATCAAAATCTGGAAAAAAAGAAGTTCCTAATAATTTTAAAATAGATTTAGAATTACAACCAACAATTTCTCCAGAAAATTTCATTGATTCATTTTCTCTCATAAATTTCCAAGGAAAATATGGAACAATATCTCCATTTCCTTTCATTAATCTTTCTTCAAAATATTGTTGTGTATATTCATAATCAAATTCTTTTTTATTTCCATACTTAGCATCACATCCATGAAATGTATAAAAATTACACATCTTAGAAATTACCATTAATAAAACATCACAATCTGATTTTCCAATAATAATTTTTGGATTTTTAGAAATTAAATCCCAATCTAAATAAGGTAACAATTCATTACAAGTTTGTCCACCTTGAAATAACCAAATTGCAGAAATGCTTTCATCACCAAACATAGAATTAATATTTCCAGCTCGCTCTTTAGGGGAACTACTTGAAACATTAAATTCATCACTTTTTCCAAAATCAGAACTAAATACAACTTTTAATCCTAACTCCTTCATACAAGATACAAAATTACTAGCAAGCTCTTTATCTTCAGAATTAACCTTTTTAGAAGGAGCTACAACTCCAATAGTATCCCCTCTCTTTAAACCTTGTACTTTAATCATAACTATAAACAATAATTAATATTATATAAATATATTCTAATCAATATAAACATAAATGTTTTAAATAAAACAAACTTAACAATATTTATGACAATAAAAAAACTATCAACTGCCCAAAAAGCAATTGAATATGTACAAAAAAATCCATATTTAGAAACTTGTATACAAAAAGAATTAATTAACTATTCTTCTTTATCAAGACAAATTTCGAAGGATTTAAAATTAACAAATCAAACATCAATTGATGCCATTTTAATTGCATTACGAAGATATCAAAAAGAATTAGTTAAAAAAAAACAATCACAAAAACCAATTGAAACTTTACTAAAAAATTCAGATATTGAAATTAAAAATAAAATTATTAGATTTGTAATTAAAAAAGAAACAGGACTTGAAAAGATATTACAAATTCAAAAACAAATTAAATCACAATATGGATTATTTTTTTTATTTGAAGGGAGTGATAACTATACAATAATTACTCAAGAAAAATTTTCAAAACTTTGTAATGAAACTTTTTTAAAAAATATTATATTTTTTGGAGATGAATTAGCATTAGTAATGGTAAACTCCCCTCCTGAAATTGAAGAAATTACTGGTGTTATTTCATATATTACAAGATTATTTTCAGACTACAATGTAAATGTTTTAGAAATTCTTTCTTTCTGGAAAGATACATTTATCATAATTAATAAAAAAGATATTTCAAAAGTATTAGAATTTTTAGAATTCTAATTTATATTATTTACATTATTTATATAATTAAATTTAAAACATAATTATATAAATAATAAATTTGATTATAAATTAATGTAATATGGTTGACTTATACTTATATCCTGAAAATGAATTTTTTGAACAAGATAAATTAGACAAAGTTGCTAATTATTTAAAAGAAAGATTTTTTATTCTTCAAAAGTCAGCAGCCTTCTGTGAAACCTCACAATTTTTTATTTTAAAAAATACGGAAAAAAAAGAAAATAGATTTGCATACTGTAGTATTGAATTAATGAAAAATACAATTCAAATCAATTTTCCAATAATTGATGAGGATTTTGATAAATTTCTAAATTTAGAAGATATAAAATATAATAAAGTTTTTTTTACAGAAATAATGAAATTTATAATTGAAACACTTAATCCATACACATGGGACACTGGTGCAAAAGATTATGTTATAATTGCTTTACTCTACAAACAACTCTTTAAAATTCCTAAAGAAAAAAAGATATTTTAAATTTAATAATTTAAAATAAAAATTATAATGTTTCTTTAAACCAATCAGAAACTTTTAAACTTACTTTTTCTAAACTTGAATCAAATAAATGTCCTTCTCCAGAAATAATCTCTAATCTTGATTTTGAACTCAAAAACTTAATAGCATTTTCAGAATCAGACACTGGAATCATATCATCACAATCTCCATGAATAATTAAAGTTGGAACTTTACAATCTTCTAAAACTTCTTTAGGAACTATATTAATTCTTTCTTCTTCAATTTTTGAAGACACTCTAAAAAATTCTCTATAACCTTTAGAAACTGAACCTTTAAAATCAAAAAATCCATTTTTTCTCATAGAATCCATAACTGGTTTTCCAAACCTACTCTCAAAATTATAATTAATTTTATTTGTAACTGGCGCAAGTAAACACAAAGAATCCACTTTCTCTAAATTTTGTTCTAAAGAAATAATTCCACCTAAACTATGTCCTAAAATACCAATTTTTAAATATTTTTGAAATCGAACATAAGATAAAATACATCGAACATCTAAAATTCCTGAACTAATAGAAATATTTTCATCATCAGACTCACCATATCCAGATAAATCAAAAGAATACACACTAATATTATTTTCAACTAATTCTTCTGCAATCTTTGTAAGTCTCCCATTCCACCTTCTACCGGCCATAAATCCATGAACTAATAGAACAACTTTATCTTTATTATTATTTTTAGCACAATAAAAATCTCCAACTAATGTTTTTCCTAAAAGATTTTTAATTTCAATAATTTCACTCATATAAATAAAATTAATTATAACTATAAAAACTTATTTCTGATTTTGAAAATAAATTGGATTACAAGTTCCAACATTTTCACCAACTCCACTAAATCCTAAATTTAAATTATTTATAGTTGTTTTAGAAATTACTTCAAGCATTCCAAAATTTCCATTTTTTAAAGCATCTTTTTTAGCTTGAGTTTTAGATATTCCAAAATTAAATGGTAAATTATGCATTCCATTAAATTCATCTAAAAATCCTTGAATATACACATTTAAACAATCTCTAAAAAATTCAACATCACCATTAAAATCCTCACAATTATTCAAATAAAAATTATGTTGTTCATCAGTTAAAAATAATATTGGATTTCTATGCCCATGTATTTTAGAAATATCTTCACCGTTTCCCCATGGACACAATTGATTAGGACTATAAACTCCACCAGCATAAAGATTTGAACAAAAAGTTAATGGCCTCATTAAACTATTAACAATTAATTGACTAAAATTTTCAACTTTAATATCCTGATACATAAAAATAAAATTTAATGCAGAAACTTCAACATCATCAATATAATAATTTTTTAACCTTATAGTTTTAGATTCTCTTTTTTCATTTAATCTATCTGTTAAAGAAATAACACTCATAACTCACTATGGATTTCTACATTTAAAAAACTTTTCAAAATAAAAATAGTCCTGCCCAGATTCGAACTGGGGTCACAAGGCTCAGAACCTCGGATGATAGGCCACTACACTACAGGACTTTTATTATGTTGTCAAAGACACATTTTTATATACAACTTTTTTAAAAAACTATAATCTAAATAAAGTTAAAATTATATAATTAATATAACTTTATATTATTTTAAATTACAACAATTAAAATCTAAATTTTCTAAAATATTAATAAATTCATTTAATTTAATTTTATTTTCAACTAAATCACAAACTGCAGGTAAAATAAATAAATCATCTAATAACTTTGAATTTAATTTTTTCATTTTAATTAAAGAATTAATTGTATTTAATCCCTCAACAGTATAATTAGCTTTTTCCAAACTCCCTTTAACATTTCCAACTGAACATACAAGTTCACCAAACTTAAAATTTCTAGATTCATTCTGACTAGTAGTCATATATAAATCAGCCTGTAATAATGGATTAGTTAAACAAGTATTAGGATTTCCTTCAAATTTTTCAACAATTGATGAAATTTCACAATAAATTTTACTAGCAACAGAATACTTAAAATTTAAAGATTTAAATTTTTCATAACTAATTCCACACACAAAAGCTGCCACATTCTTTAAAGCAGATGTAATTTCAAAACTTAAAATATCACTTGAAAAAGAACAAATATTTTCACAAAATAAATTTGAAAACTCTTCAGAACAATTAATTCCAAAACCAGAAACATTTAACCTTGTAATATTTGGGTGTAACTCAATCTCACTTGCAAAACCTGGGCCTGCCAAATAACAAATATTTGATTGGTCAAAATAATTAGAAAAAACTGAACTTAATAATTCTCCATTTTCACAAAATCCTTTAGTTCCGATTAAAACCTTTTGTCTTTCATTAAAAAAACATACATATTTATCTAAAAATTCTTTAACAAACTTACTTGGAATTGCAAAAACTAAATACTCACAATCTAAAACTTTTTCAATTGTAGAAAAATTAGAAATATCTTTTGTAACAACATCAGAAATTAAAACTTCATTTTTATTATTTAAACAAAATAATTTATTTAAAGCAACACCATAAGCTCCAGCCCCAATAATTCCAATTTTATTTTTATTCATTTTTAAAATCCTAATTTTTTCTTTTTCTCATCTAAATAAAAATTTAATAAATAATCCAAATTAACAATATCTTCTTCATTATACTTTAATAAAATTCTTAATGCTTCCTCATCTCCACGTAAATATCGTCTCCATAATCGTACTGCCTCACGCCCATCAACTTCTGCAACTTCACCATCACGAACAATACCAAGCTCCTTCTCAATTTTTTTTAAACCACCAGCATAACCTAACTCTTTTAATAAAAATCTTAAATCAAAATGAACAAAATCAAACTTTTCACCAGACTTTTGTTCAATAAAAGGCATATCAAATTGTTTTCCATTAAATGTTACAACAGTATCAAATTCTTTTAACTTCTCATATCCTTTTTCCATATCCTTATCGTGGATATAAATATGTGGAGTTTCTCCATCATAAATTCCTAAAACAGTTAAAGTGTCCGTCCAACGAGATAAACCAGTAGTTTCAATATCTACAAAACAAATTTTACCTAATCTTTTTAATCTCCAATGTTCATTTAATTTTAATTTATCTGAAAAATATTTCAAATTTTTTTCCTCAAAATGTTGCTGTGAAAAAGTAAGTTCATTTCTAATATTAGCCTTTTTTTTCTCAGGAATAAAATCAATTTTATCATAATTTTCAATATAATCTTTCCAAGATTTAATCCCATTCTCCCACAACTTTTTCTCAGTATTTTCAGAAACTCCATCAATATGTACAAAAGTATTTTCAATCATAATTTTAATTCAATTTTTTACTTTAAAAATATTTATTACTCTAACATTCAAAACACTTATAAACCTAAAAATCACTAACTAATTATGACTAAAGTAACTCAATTATTCAAACAATTTGACAAAACTCCAGTTACTTACTATTTTTCTCCAGCTGAAATTAACGCTCTAATTACAATTGGAAAGGTGAGAAATGAACCAACTGATTTTTTTAAAGAAATATATGAAGTTACTCAATATTTACAAAATTTATACCATACTGGGAATTTAGATATTTTAGAAAATGATATACAAATTGGATTAAATACATCTTGGGACAAATCAGAACTTTACCCATTAATAGAAATCAAACCAGTACCACAAGAGTATCATTATACGCAAAACGATTTATTTTCTCATATTCAAAACGAATTTCAAATAAAAAGAGATAATTTACCAAAATTACTACACTCATTATACATTAATCAATTCATTAGTTGTTTTAATCAATCTCCATCTGGTTCCTTTTTAACATTTCCAAATAGAAAAGAAATTCAAAAAGTTGCAATGAGTTCAGATAATAAAACTTCATTAAATCTTTTACAATATCAAACAATAACTGGATTTTCCGATACAGAAATAGTTGGTTTAAAAAATCATTAAATAAAAAATGGGAAAAGTAATTCAATTAAATCAATTCAGAAAACAAAATGTAACTACACAAATTTTTCAAAATCAAACACAACAATCTAAAACTTCAAACTCACAAATTGATTTAAACCCAAATACAAATCCAAACTTATGGTTAAATGGTGATAAATTTATTTATGGAAAAACAAAAAATCATGATCTATTTGAAATATTTATGTTTCAATGTGATCCAAAATTAAGACCTTTGGAAGCTTCTCACAATGGTCTAAAAGATTTAAAACAAATTCAAGAAATATTTCCAAAAGATTTAGAGGATACAATAAAATCTCTTCAAAATTCAAAGTTATATTTTCCTGAATCTTTATCTGATAAAATTTATGTTCAAGATATTAATGTTAGTCAAGATACAATTACAAATCATTTAATTACACAATATAAATTAAATATCTCACAAATTACAACTTTAGGATATACAAGATTTTTTGAATTATTTTGTGATAGATATAATAATACACAAGAATTAGACTCAGATTTTCAAGCATTTACAAAAGATGAAATTCGATACTTAGCAATAAAAGAAAATAATCAAAATGTATTACAAACAATTTCAAAATTTCCTAAAATAACTCAAAATAACTTAGAAGAATTTCTAAATTTTTGGGATAATATTATGTTTAATGATGACATAAATACTTACTAAATAAACTAAAAATCATATAAAATAAAATAAAAAACTATTTAACTAATAAAATTCTAAATTATGTAATGATTATAAAAACTGCTAATTTAATTCCTTTAAACTATGATAAAAATCAAATTTTATTATTTAAACGAGCAGAAAAAGATGAATTTTATGGAACTTGGTGTCTCCCTGGTGGAACAATTAACCAAGGTGAAAAAACTCAAAGAGGATTAGAAAGAGAAATATTTGAAGAAACAAGATGTAAAATTCAAAATCTTAGATTTTTTAGAGAATATCAAACATTTCAAAACAATTCACAAATACAATCTAAATATTATACTGGAAACTTAGATGGGAAAATTATTGTTAATCCAATTGAGTTATTAGAATCAAAATGGTTTAAATTAAATTCATGTTTACAAAAATTAGATTATTCATTTAATCATAAAGAAATAATTTTAGATTATTTAAAATATCTAAAATAAATAATTAATAAAAATTACTTATAAAAAGTTTTAATATCAATTGCCTCTCCACCTAGAGTCCCAAACCTTTGAGAACCTAATTGTGAATGGAAATGTTTTCTTAAATGTTGAGGTTTAATCTCATCTAATGTTACATCTCTAAAATACATTCCCTTTTTAATTAATTCTGTCTGTTCTTCAATTGATTTTCCCAAAACAGAAAAATTTTGATTAGTATCCATACACACAGAGATTTTACCTTCTGGCATAACTCTTAGCTTGTGACATCCTCCGCAAGCATACATATCAGTATGCATTGATAAAACACCAACTTTAACACCAGTATCTGCCACATTAAAATAACTATAAGATGGATTATCTCCTTCAATATTTTTTCTATGCATAGGAGTTAAAGGCCCAATATTTTCAAGTGCAGAAATAATTTCATCTCTTTGAACCATTTCATTTTCCCAATAATTTCTCCCATGGTCTTGAAGTTGAGCTGGATTTGATGCAAAAAATTGGTTTAACTTTAAAACTAACTCACCCTTATTATCTCTAGAATTAATATCTTGAACATATCTAACCATATTCTCAATTTCAGGTAAAGTTGATCTCATAGTACAACAACTCATTTTTGTAATTCCAGATAATTTTTCAACTGAATCTTCAAGTGAAGTTAAAACTCTAGGTAATAAATCTTTTTTAGTTAAATGTACAAATCTTTCCCTATCCAAAGTATCTAAACTTACAATTACTCTACTTAAACCATTATTAATACACTCATCTAAATTTTTATATAAATTATATCCATTAGTTGTAACAATTTGTTTCTCAAAACCAACATCTTGTGCAGCCTTCACACATTCTTTAAAATCACGCCGAACTGTAGGTTCACCTCCAGTCCAATGAACTCTTTTAATTCCATTATTTACTGAAGCTTGCAAAATTTGAGTAACATCTTCTAAAGAAATTTCTGATTGTCTTGGAAACCCTCCCTCAGGAGCACAATATGTACAACTAAAGTTACAATTTGGAGTTAGACCAAATCTAACATGCCACTTATTAACTTCATCACCTTCAAACATATGCGAATATCCGTGTTCTCTCTCTATTCCTTCTTGTTTTGTCATTATATATCTCATATTTCCTAGATTTATAAATGTATAGTTCATTTTTGAAACCAAAAATTTAAATAAAATAAAATTTATAGTTCATATATAAGTCTTAAAAAATGGAACAAACTTTTTATATGATAAAACCAGAAGCTATAAATTCAAGTAATAAAATTCATTCTAAAATTTCTTCTCAATTTAAAATTATTGAAAGCTTAAAAATAGCTTTAACTGAATCCGATTTAGAATTATTAGCAAAATATGATTTAGGATATTTACAAAACCCAAATTTATTTGAAACTTTTAAATTTTTTATGAGACAAGATATAGTTGAAGTTGGGATACTAGAAAAAAATAATGTGATAAAAGAATTCCAGCAAATGTGTGGAACACTTCCAAAACCTTCAGATAATCCAAAATCAAGTTTAAGAAATATATATGGAAAACCAACAGAAAAATATAATGGGATTCAATTTTTTTTAAATGCAATTCATAAATCACAAGACAAAACGGAAGCAAGACACGAAATAAATTTATTCCATCAATCATTATTAAAAAGAACAACTTTAGAAAATTGTTTAGAACTTGCTAAAAGAGTATATGATTATGGAGACAAACAAGCACACCCAGCCTACAAAGAAAATCTTTCAACAATTTGGACTCATCACATACTCCCAGTTGTAAGTTATATTAAACAATTACAAACTCAATACAATTTTAATTTAGAAGAAACAATGATTGCTGGATATTTCCATGATGTTGGAAGAATTGTCGGTGATGATGAAAACCATAACACAATCGGAGCAGACTACATGGCTGACAAATTATCTCACTTAGAAATAAATCAAAATAAAATTGATAGAATTTATGATATAATTTTAAATCATAGAGGATCAGTCCCTACAAACCGTAAAACAATTGAATCACAAATCTTGGCAAGTGCTGATGGTATGGCAACAATTCAATTATTCCCATTAGTTTTTTATTCATCCTATTCCAAACATAATTTACAAATTTTAGATGGAACACAAAAAGCAAAACATAAATTAGAAAAAGCATGGAATAAACTACTCCCGAAAGCTAAACCGTACGTAGAACAAACATATAATTTTTTACAAAATAATTTCCAATTAATGGAAAATAAATAATTCCTAAAAAACTTTTTATATTTTTCATAATAAATAAATACTTATATATATTAAAAATATGATTAACTAAAAAAATAAAATTATTAAAATAAAATATGGAACTTTGTGATATTTTAATTTTACGACGGCTTAGAAATTTAAAATAAAATAGAATTTTTCAAATAAATTTGAAAAATATAATTAAAAAGTAATAGATTTACTTTCTCTCTCTTCAGTTAATTTAGAAACAAATTCTTCAACTGAACATGTAAACTCAACATTTCTTCCATTTACAACTTCACGAGTTCTAACTGAAACATTTCCATCTTTAACATTATCATCACCTAAAACTAAAGTATAATTTGGTTTTCTCTCATCACGAGCAATCGCAATTTTCTTACCAACACCTAAATTATCAAAATTAGTTTCAACTCTAAATCCAGATTCAACTAATTTAGATTTAATTTCATTACAATAATCTTGATGTCTATCAGCAACGTTAATAATTTCAACTTGATTAGGTGATAACCATAATGGAAACTTACCAGCAAAATGCTCAATCATAACTCCCATAAATCTTTCTAAAGAACCAAGAACAGCTCTGTGAACCATAACTGGTTGTTCCTCAGTTGAATTTTCATTTTGAAACTTTAAATCAAACTTACTAGGTAAATTAAAATCCAACTGAATTGTAGCTGTTTGCCAAACTCTATTCATACAATCACGAATTCTAAAATCAATCTTAGGCCCATAAAAAGCTCCATCTCCTTCACAAATTTCATACTCTTTACCAGATTTCTTTAATGCAGCAGCTAAAGCACCTTCAGCTTTATCCCAAACTTCATCAGAACCAGTTCTCTTCTCAGGTCTAGTAGATAACTCAATCTCATAATTCATCTTAAAAACATTATTATAAACTTCATCAACAAATTCAAGTGCTTTAGCAATTTCATCTTCCATTTGATTTAAAGTACAGAAAATATGCGCATCATCTTGACAAAACTTACGAACTCTAGTCATACCAGATAAAGCTCCAGATAACTCATTTCTATGTAAAGCTCCAAAATCAGCAATTCTTAAAGGTAACTCTTTATAACTTCTAAATTCATTTTTAAAAATTAAACAATGAGACGGACAATTCATAGGTTTTAATGAAAACTCTTGACCTTCAATATCAAAAACAAACATATCATCTTTATAATGTTCCCAATGTCCCGAAGTTTCCCATAATTTTTTATTAAACATATTAGGAGTCATAACTTCAACAAATTCATATTTTTTATATAAATCTCTAATAAAATTTTGTAATGTTCTATAAACACCAAATCCTTTAGGTAAAAAAAAAGTCATACCTGGAGCATACTCATGATTCATAAATAAATTCATTTTCTTTCCAATAATTCTATGATCTCTTTTCTTAGCTTCTTCAAGCATTGTTAAATGTTCTTCTAACTCACTTTTTTTCCAAAAAGCAGTACCATAAACTCTATTTAATTGTTTATTATCAGCATTCCCTCTCCAATAAGCTTTAGTAATTTTTTGTAACTTAAACGCCTTAATTAAACCAGTTTTTGGTAAATGAGGCCCTCTACATAAATCTTCAAAATCTCCTTGTTTATAAAATTGAAATCCATTATCAGAAATTGAACCTTCACCTTTTTCCTCTTCAGATAAATTTCCATCAATTAAACCTTTAATAATTTCAGTTTTATATTCATTATCTTTAAAGAATTCTAAAGCTTGTTCATTTGATTTAAAATTCTTTGAAACGGATAAATTCTCCTTAACAATTTTTTGCATTTCAGATTCAATCTTAGGCAAATCTGATTCTTGTAATTGTTCACAATCTACATCATAATAAAATCCTGACTCAATAGCAGGCCCAATAGTAATCTTTGCACTTGGAAATACTCGACTCATAGCTTGAGCAAAAACATGTGCTGTAGTATGCCGAAGAATCTCTAGACTCTCTGGACTTTTAGAAGTAATTAACTTAATTTCACAATCACTATCGATGGTTGTAGTTAAATCTGTTAGTTCGCCATTTAATTTAGCTGCGATACACATTCTTGCTAATCCTTCAGAAATTGACTTTGCAACTTCAAAAGCATTTGTAGAATTTTCAAATTCTCTTACATTTCCATCTGGTAAAGTGATTTTAACCATATTAATAGTAAAATTATTAAGTTTATAAATATGATTAAAATAATTTTAATAATTTCATAAAATTTCATAAAAATACCTACCTTTTATAAACAAATAATCACTATTAATTCTATGACAGAAGAAAAAAAAGTAAATTTAATGGAATTTGATTCTAATCCAAATATTGGATTATATATGTTTGCTTGTGATAAATTTGCAATTATTGGTATTGATGCTAATAAAGAAAAAATGAAAGCAATCGAAGATGTATTACAAGTTCCAGTATACAAAACAACTGTATTATCAACTGAATTAGTTGGTATTTTTGTAGCAGGAAATGAAGAATTTTTAGTTGTACCTGATATGTACGATTACGAAATGGACGAATTTAAGAAAATTTGTGAAAAACATGATGTTAAATTATTAGTAAAAGATTATAAATTAAATACTCTTGGAAATAATTTATGTTTTGGAAATAATAAAATTTTAATTAATCACCAATATCCAAAAAATTTCGCAGTAGAATTAGCTAATGAAACTGGATATCAAGTAATTGAATTAAAAGTTCCAGAATATGAAAACGCTGGTGCAATTGCAACTTTTAAAAATGGAAAATATTTTATGAGTCAAGAAGTATCTGAAGAACAAGTTAAAGATATTGTAAATGAAATTGGTGGAATTGGTACAATTAATGCTGGTTCAAATTTTATTTCATCAGGAATTATTGGAAACTCAAATGGAGTTTTAATTGGTTCAATGTCAACAACAGTTGAAATTCAAAATGTTGTTGAAGGATTAGATTATCTTTAATCCATTAAATTCTTAATTTTTAATAATTAAAAATAATTCTTACTCAAAATTTTCAACCACATAAATATAAATATTAAATTTCTAAATATAATATAATATGGTTAAAAATAAATTTATATATGTTGGATTTTATTTTATAATTCTTCAATTTTTAATTATTTACAGAAATATACTTTTAGATGATTTTATTTTAATATTTTTTTTATGTAATCATATTTCATTATTTTTAGCATATGGATTTTTAACAAAAAATATTCAATTAATAAAAGGTCTAATTTCTGTTGGACTAATTCCTCAATTAATATACATAATAGAATTTTTCTCTGAATTATTTTTTAATACAAATATAATCTCATCAACTGGAAATTTATTCTCATATGATTTAATAGAATTTATAATTACATTACTAATTCATTTTTCAACATTAACTTTAGCATTTTATTTTACAATGAAAAATAAAATAAAACTATCTTCATTAGTTTATTCTATATAATAATTTTATTTACCACAACAATATTATTTACACCAAAAAGTTATGATTTAAATTGTATTTTTAATTCATGCGGAATTTCATTTTTACAATTTCCCCAAATATTATACTTCTGGATACCTATAACTATAATCTTTATAATTATGCCTACTTATTACATTCAAAAATTATTTAACAATAACTAATTCTTCATAATTAAAATAAATTATGTATTAATCTCCATCAACTTCATACTTAGCATTACTTTCATTTAATTGTCTATTTACTCTAATAAAAGTTGCTCTTTTTGCAAATTCTCTTAATTTTCTAGCACCAATATAAGTTCCAGTACTACGCAGGCTTCCAAATAAATCATTCAAAAAATATTCCATACTTCCTTTATGAGGAATTAAAGTATATCTTCCCTCACTCGCTCTATGTGAATCTTTTTGTCCATAATTTACAAGCATTGCTTTATTAGAAGAACTTCCATAATACTCTTTGTATAATTTTCCATTTTTCTCAACAGTATCTCCACCACTTTCTTCAAAACCAGAAAACAAACTTCCACACATATTAAAATCTGCCCCACCACAATATGCTTTAGCAATACAACTTGGATGAACTTGGCCACCATCAGCAATAATTAAACCACAATTTCCATTTGGATTAGAAATTCCATGAGCTGCATCAGAACATTCAATCACTGCCGAAAGTTGCGGATAACCAACACCTGTCATCTTCCTAGTTGTACAAGCTGACCCAGGTCCAATTCCAACTTTAACTATGTCAGCTCCATTTAAAATAATTTCTTCTGTCATCTCATTTGATACAACATTTCCTGCAATAATAATATGTTCAGGTAATAATTCTCTAACCAATCTAATAGTTTCTAAAAATCTTTCTAAATATCCATTTGGAACATCAATACACACAAAAGAAAAATGTTTCATCAAATCTGAATTAATCATAATTTTTAATTGTTCAATATCCCGATCTCTAATTCCTAATGTATAACTCACATAATCAGGATTTGAAAATGTAGAAAAAAATTCTTCATAATCAGAAATAGTATAATATTTGTGAAAAGTAGTAATAATTTTATGTTCAGATAAAATTTTTGCTGTAGAAAAAGTACCACAACTTGCCATATTAGCTGTCATAATTGGAACTCCAGTCCAAGTTTTGGGTGAATGGTAAAACGAAAAAGTTCTCGTTAAATCTACATCCTTACGCGATTCCATAGTTGAACGCTTAGGCTTTAATAATACATCACAATAATCTAGCATAACTTCATTAATAATTCTCATTCCAGAGAAAATATGATTTTCATACTATATAAATATATCTAATTAAACTCTTGTAAAAAAGTTAAATTTTCACATCAATCTCACATAGAATAAAACTTCATTAATTATTTAATAATTTAAATAATTAATATATCTAATTCAAATACAATTTCAAATTAATAACTCAATAGCTGTTCTTAAATAACTAACAATAACTCTTGGAGTCTCTTTTAATCCACCACCATTTTTACTTTCTAAATTCATATATGGATCTTTAGAAATTTGTTGAATCATTTTTGTAATTTCAGTTTTATTTTTAGCTTCAATAACTTTAGCCATATCTTCTGTATTATGTAATCCTGTAAATTTAATTCTTCTTAATTGAAAACATATATCATTTAGTTTCTCTTCAGTATTCATAATATTCTTAAATTTTAATTAATTAAAAACTATTGTACTAACTACTCATTACTACTATTAAATTTCAATAAATTATATAAAGAATAAAATTCATATTATTGCTATGATTGACACAACACCGTACGCAGTTGGATTTATAATTTACGTTCTGTTTAATTTAGCAACATTTGACGTATATTCAAAAGGAAAAGAATATGTGAACCACATAGTATTATACATGATTTATGTATATTATACATTATTAGCTGGTTATGTAATTAATTTAGTAGATTCTGCTGCTGGAGAAGATCCAATGTTTATATTTCTTCAAGTATTAGCATATGCTATTGCTGGTGGAGTATTTATGGTATATCACTATAAATATGAAATTGCAAAAGATAAAAAATTCCAAGACAAAACTGGGAGTTTTTAGATATCTTTGATACCTAAGGTATCAAAATTTAATTTTTAATAAAATAATATATACTACATAATTAACTAATTTTAATTATAAATTCTAATCAATAAATTCATTTCTTCCTAAAAATTCTTTAATTAATTCTCCAGATTCATTTTTCATAGAATATTCATGATTACTAAATTTTTTAGACTTCACAAATTCAAAAAATTCTTTTCTTTGTTCTAATTTCATATAATTCCAAAACTTTACAGTTTCACATTCATATTTAGTATCACAATAACCAATACGCAAATCACTACTTGGAGCAACTGTTTGCTTTTTAGAAACTATTTTATTAATAAATGGATGTAATGGACAAGCCTCACAACCTGAACCAAAATCCACTAAATTCATACAAACTCCACTTGACCCAATTTCAGCATCAGAAAATCTATCTCTAAATTTTTTTAACTTATCTTCATTATTTCCAGACTCTGATTTTATTTTATTAAAATCATTAGTATTTAAAAATAAATCTCCAGAAACTTCTTCCTCAGAACCAAAATCCACTCCACAGCATCCATAACAAGATAAATTCAAATCTTTTAATTGACAAGGATAAGATTCCATTAAATCCATTTCATCATTTTTATTTTTTTCTAAATTTTCTTTTTCCATTTTTATTCATCATACTCCACAAACTCAAACTCGCGCCTAAAATACTCTTGAATTAAATTACCATCAATATTTGACATAGAATACTCATGATTTTTAATATTTTTACTTTCTAAAAATCTAATAAACTGTTTTCTTTGAATTAAATTCATTGTGCTCCAAGATTTCACAGTATCACACTCAAATTTTGTATCACAAAAACCAACACGCAAATCACTACTAGGCGCTATAGTTTTAGACTTAGAAACAATTGAATTTACAAATGGATGTAGTGGACAAGCTTTACATCCGCCCTCAAAATCCACTAAATTTCTACAAATACCACTTGACAAAGTTTCTTTAATATTATATCTATCTCTAAATGTTTTCAAATTTTCTTCAGACATATCAGAATCTAAATATATTTTTTTAAAATCAGAATTATTCTCTAAAATATCTTTCTCAACGGAAAAACTAGAACTAACTCCATTCCTACAACAGCCATAACAAGACAAACCCAAATCTTTTAATTGGCATGGATAAGAATTCATAATTGTATTATCAGAAATTTGATTATTAATTTTAGTCATTTATAATAAAAAAAAGACTTTTTTCTTTAAAAATGATTGTAAATTATTTTAAAATAAAATCGGCTTAGAAATTTCTTAAATTTCTAGAGTTTTGTATTTAAAAATAAAAGTATTAATAAAAATTATAAATTATTAAAATTAATTAACTTAATACCAAAAATTTCAAGTGTAGAATTAATATATTTAATTTTTTCAATATCTAATTCTCTATCTTTATTTAAACTAGAACTACAATTTGGATCATAAGTACCTGGATGGAATAAAATTTCATAAGAATTATTCTCCTCTAATTCTTCTAAAATTTCATTAAAATCATCAATATTAAAATTACTACCATTAATATACTTTTTATCAGTAGTTTTCACATTCCCTAAACTAGAATTAATTCTTCTACAAGGTAAATCATTTTCTAAACAAAATTTCTCAACAGCAAACCCTTCTGCCTCACTCCCATTTGGTTTGTGAATATCTAAATGTGATGGAAAAAAATCAAAAATATCCATAAACATTTCAATTTGTTCCTCAATCTCAGAATAATATTCTTCAGTTTTAAACTCTAAGTGTAAACCTACACTTACATTTTTCTCATTATTTAAACTAACTAACTCTTTAACCTGATTATTTTGATTTTTAGAAACCCTATTAACCATAACTGTGGTTGAAGAAATATAATTATCTTTAATTAATTCTAAAATTGATTCATTAAATACTTCACTGTACCCAAAATCATCTGCATTAATAATCACTCTTTTCATATGTAAAAATGATTTTGAGAGTATATAAAGTTATCGGATATACATTAATATATCTTTGATAAATATAATCAAAAATAAAATTTAAATAATAAAATAAAAAATATTAATTTTTAAATAAATCTAAAAATTAAATTAACAAACTTTTCCTGGAATCTTCTTATCAACAAAAACTCCATCTACACTATTTGAATTAAAAGAAACTTTTCCATCTTCATTTCCAAACATTTCAACTTTCTTAAAAGCCTTTGAATTAATAATTTTCTCATTATCAGCAACATCAGATCCAACCTTTAAATTAGTTCCAACATCTAAATCTGAAACTAATAAACCACAATCATTTTCATCTTCACAAGCAAGTATCATACCATTAGAATCATAACCACCTAACTTTGCAGGCTTTAAATTTGTAATTACAATAACTTTTCTATTCTCTAACTCTTCTAAAGTATAAAGTGTTTGTAAACCTGAAACAATTTGTCTCTTTTCATTTCCTAAATCAACTTGGATAATATATAATTTATCTGAATCTGGATGTTTAGATACTTCACTAACTTGTCCAACTTTTAAATTTAATTTAGCAAATCCTTCTCTTGGAACTTCTGCAGCAACAACTGGTTTATCTAATTTAATTCTTTCAAATAAATTTTCCTTAGCTCCTAACTTATGACCAGTCGGTAAAAATTCAACCTCAAACTTTTTATTATTTTCAACATTAAATTGCTTAAATAATAATTCAGTTTTATTTGGAATAATACAATGTGTAAACTTACCAAAATAAATACAAGCAGAACATAAAACATTCATAATAGTTCCTAATCTTTTTTCATCTTTCTCAGCC
>JAVJHY011970052.1:0-30992 GCA_035593235.1 Phascolosoma agassizii
TACTACGAGTCGCGCCAAGCTTTCCAGACCGGCGCAATGTAGTTGCGCATCATGCAAGCTAGCTAATGCCTCTTCTAACAGTGTGCGGGCGAGCGCTTGCGAAGCTTCTAACCCAATCAATTTCGGGAAAGTGTTTTTTTCTTGAGCTTCGTCCGAACCGGCAGGTTTGCCAAGCGTTTCACTACTTTGTGTGACATCCAAAATGTCATCGATCACTTGGAAGGCGAGGCCTATCTTTTCGCCGTAATCACCTAGTGCCTGAAAATGTCGATCAGTGACATTGGTTAGTCCGCAACTTAGCGCGCCGAGTTCTACGGACACGCGAATCAGGGCACCAGTTTTTGCGGCGTGCAATGCCTTAAGTTCCGGCAAGTCCAGCTCGCGCCCTTCCGCTTCAATGTCTAAACACTGACCGCCGGCCATGCCGTTCCAGCCGGCAGCTTGGGCAAGTAGTTCGATCATGCGCAGTTTGGTTGCGGGATCCAAGCCTGGCGCGGCAGAGATCACTTGAAAAGATAATGAGTGGAGGCTGTCGCCAGCCAAGATCGCGTTAGCTTCGCCGAACGCAATATGCGCGCTGGGCAAACCATGGCGCAAATCGTCGTCGTCCATGGCCGGGAGGTCATCGTGAACCAGCGAGTAGGCGTGAATATATTCCACAGCGCATGCCGCTGGCATTGCTTTGCCAGCTGTTCCACCTAGCGCCTGAGCTGCCGTGCAGGCAAGTAGCGGCCGTACACGTTTGCCGCCACCCATAACCGCGTGCCGCATGGCATCAGCAACGGGTTGGGCGATAGCGGAGTTGGTCGGGAGGTTGTGTTCGAGTGCTTGCTCGACCCGCACTTTTAGGTCTTTGAGGTCAGGAGTCATCTGCCTCGAATTCTGCCAGCTCGCCATCGTCAGTTAGTGTTTGCACTTTGAGCTCAGCCTCTTGCAGCGCGGTTTGGCACGCGCGTGTCAGCGCGATGCCTTTTTCAAATGCTTTGAGCGACTCATCTAACGATAGGTCGCCGCCTTCCATCTGGGCTACGAGGTTTTCTAGCTCATTTAGGGCAGACTCGAAATTCACCCCTTCGCCGAGGGCCGCACTGGAATCGGCTGCTGTGTCTTTTTGTTTGCTTGTGCTCATGGGGAAATGTTCGCCCGAGCGTGGGCAGTTGGCAAGTCAAAACTTGCAAAATGGGCTTGCCGTGTAGAGTGTCCCTGAAGAAACAGGCATTGCAATAACTATTTATTGAACTGGAGAGGACTAATGGACGAAGAAAAGAAATTGAAGATGGCTCGCGCATTTACCGATGTGCTGGAGACGCCCGAGGAGATCCGCGACGATTGGGGCAAAATGATCATCGATACGGTGTTGCCCTTGGGCGTTTGGTCGCGTGAGGGTATGTCACCTCGTGATCGTTCGTTAATCACAATTGCAGCGCTGACGGTTTTACATTGCCCAAACGAGCTGCGACTACATATTCCACGCGGGCGCAACAATGGGTTGAGTCGAGAGGAAGTTTGCGAGCTCATTATGCACATGGCGATATACGGCGGCTTCCCGGTCGCGGTTGAAGCCATGGCGGTGGCAAAGGAAGTATTCGATTCGGAGCAGGGCGAGGCTTAGCCGTCCTTTAGACCTTTGCTTTTGGTCCTATGGGGCCGCGCCGCCAAAGCGTGCGTCCCAGAGGTCCATAGCTTCACGTTGAATGCCCGCGACGGTCTTTTGCTGACTTTCCGACATTCGCATGGTGGGGTAGCCTTCGGTGTTGAATGGCTGCCACTTCGGTGAGGTAGCATCGTTGGGGTCACCGTTTTTGGCAAAGTTGGTCCAGTACCGGGCGATTTGTGCGGCCAGCGCGTGATCCTCTTCTTGCCAACCCATACCGACCTTGCGTGTGTTGGCAAACACATAGGCAAGATCGCCAGAGTGATATGCGCCAGCGCTGCGTGGACCGTCTACTAGCTCAAGGTCCGGTCGATCAGGTACGTAGAGTCGAAATGCTGGTGGCTTATGATCTAGATAGTACAGGTACGTGGATTGCCCGGCGTTGGCTTGATAGCTTGCCCACCGCCGCATGCCATAGGTCATAAACATGTCGGTGGCGATCGCCCATTGAGCCATTCCAGGTGACTGGTTCAATGCCGATGCGTACAGGCTTAGCAGCTTATCAGCGGCGTCCCCAGCGCTGCGCGTCAGGTAGACGTCCAACTGGTCACGCGTCAGTGATTCGTTGAGCGGGAACAATAGGTGGCCTTCATTGGACAATGAGCCAAGTAGCAATGGTACGTGTGCCTGCTCGCCGCGGGCGAAGATTGCATCGGGCTCATCGGGCAATACCCAGCCATCGGTGACAATCTTGCTGCGCAGTTCCCAATTGCTGGCGGTTGCGGCAGCGCGAATATCTTGCGGGCTGGCAGATCGCATCGCAACAAGGTCATGTCCGGATCCCATCGCCTCGACTAGCGCGTGCCCACGTTCGAGCCCACTAGAATCTTTCTTCGGCAGTGGATCTACACACGCGGCGGACTGGCCAATGGCTTTGTGGAACAAACCCTGTGCCAACGGTGAGGCCATTAGAGCACAAACACTCTGAGATCCCGCCGATTGGCCAAAGATGGTGATGTTTGTGGCATCACCGCCAAACTGACCAATGTTGTCGCGCACCCAATTGAGCGCAGCAATTTTATCAAGCAGGCCGTAGTTGCCGGCGCTGTCATGATCTGATTCTTCTACCAACGCGGGGTGGGCGAGAAATCCAAAGGCGCCGAGGCGATAATTGACGGTGACGACCACTACGCCTAGGCGAGCTAACTCTGTGCCATCAAAAATAGGATCATGTCCCATGCCGGCCGTATGAGAGCCGCCGTGAAACCACACCATTACCGGCATTTGGCTTGTTTGATCCGCTGCGCCGAATACATTTAGGAATAAACAATCTTCGCTGCGCTCAAAGTCCCCTCGTGCCCAAACGAAATTTTCTTCTGATATATTTTGCCAGCAGGCGGCACCAGGTTCGGTCGCGTCTCGTTCACCCTGCCAGCTAAGAGGTGCTTGGGGTGGCTGCCAACGCAATGCGTCTAGTGGAGGGCGTGCATAAGGGATGCCCATGAAGGCGCGAAGGTTGGCTTTTTCATCGGCCCAAAGACCACGTAAATGACCGGAATAGGTTTCGGTCGCTAATGGATTTGAGGCTGCCATGACCTGCTCCTCATTGACATAATCGGTACTGTCCGAGCAAGCACTCGACAGCAACATTAAGGTGGCCGCTACAAGGTTACCGCGCATAGCTCGTCCGTACCTTTCGGCGTGTCTCAACTGTGAGCAGAGACATTAACCGATCGAATGCTGGGAAGCAGTAGTGTTTTAGAAGTAGAGGTCAGTTTGAGCGTGGCTTGTCGCCGGCTTGCTCATCCTTAATGCGCTTATAGATTTCTTCGCGGTGTACTTCTACATCTCTAGGGGCGCCTACACCGATGCGCACCTGATTGCCTTTGACGCCAAGTACGGTCACCGTGATGTCCTCACCGATTTTTATGGTCTCACCGGTCCGGCGAGTCAGGATTAACATATTTGAATGACGGATAAAACTTGGTTGGGGATTATATCGCCTTAGTTGTAAAATGACATCTATGTTGATAGTGAATTTGTAACAAAAAAACCCCCGCCCATGTGAATGGGAGGGGGCTTGATCACGCGTACCGGTGTTATTGGGCGCTGGCTACACTCGCAGCTGCCTTTGCTTCTGCCTGTCGTTCCTTGATTTCGTCTTCATCAAGGTAACGCAGCAACACGGCGCCGAAGAGCATTTCTTCCCAAGACTGCTCGCCCCAGGTCACTTCAGCTGAAGGGTCTGGGTTAGCTTGGTTTTGCGCAGAATTGTCCCACCAGTTGGTTTGCACAATCTTGGTGCCCGCAGGAATGAACTTTGGTTCTTTCAGCTCATAGTCGGTTTGCCAATTGAAGTCGTAGTTCGGTACGTTGAGCAACATTTCTTGGCTGCCGTCTGGATACATCGCTACGAACTTCATTGCTTTGCCACGAAAGTGCGCGTGAGGCATCAGATTGTAGAGCAGTGCATCTTTCTCGATAACCTTTTCTACAAATTCCGGATGATTCTTGGCGTTTGGCGGAATCTTGATGCGCGGGTTTGCTACAAACATTGAGACGATCTCGTGCTTGGGCGGTGCTTTGTGAACCCAAACACCCATCTTTGACTCGTCTACGGTGGCACGGCCAACGGGCGTGTAATGCATTTGAAACTCGATGGTCGCATCGGCAGGTAGCATGTTGCCGGTGTCCTCTGGATACGCTTGGGTAGTAATACCAGGAGCATACCCGCGCAGACCGCCGGTACGATTCAGATGACCTTTGTATTTTCCTTCGGTGATTGGATAACCAAAGGTAGTAATCGTGTGGTGAAGTACCGCGCGATCACCCGGCAGAATTTCTGCGGCTTGAACCCAGATATTTTTGCCGATGGGGTTGTCGACCAAATGGTACTGATAATCGACGACACCGGTGGCTGGAATCTCCATGGCGGGAATGTCTACCACATAGTCAGGCTCGCCTAAGGCTTCAGCAGTGGACCACTTGGAGTATTTCAAATCGGTTGTCGCCAACAGGTCTTCGCCTTCGCCGCGTGGCGCGCCAGCTTCAACCCAGTGTACGAGTGTTTGGGTTTGCTCTTTGGTCAGTGAGCGGTCATTTGCCCACTCGCCGTGTGCTGGGTCAGCGTGCCATGGTGGCATGCGCTTGGTGCGCACGACTTCGCGAATCATTAATGAAAAGCCACGAACCATGTCGTAGCTGGTCATTGCCCATGGGCCGATACCGCCCTCACGGTGGCAGGCGACACAGTTGTCCATGAGGATGGGTGCGATGTCTTGGCTGTAGGAAATTTCTGCATGCTTTGCGCGTGCCATTTTTTCAGGGAAGTTGATCAAGCAACCCAGCGCATCCGTGCTGGCAACTTGTACTGCTTCGCCTGCGACCATGTTGTCGATGGCGTTCTTGAGAAAATGCTCAGAGGCTTCTTCTTTTTGGTTTTCGTAGGTCAGGCGATCATCGAGCGCACCCTGATAAGCCACTTTCCAAGTCTTAGGGTCTACCACGAAGACTTCGCCAGTTCGTACGAGGTCTAGAGATTCACCGATTATTTGTGTGTCATCGATAAGAATCGGGATGTCGTAGCCGTAGGTCGCTGCTTCTTTCGCAATGCTGGCGCGATTGTCCTGCAAATTGGTGTTGAGCATGAAGAATTGCACGTCGTCACCATACTGTTGCGACAGTTCGGCAAAGCGTGGTGCGGCGTTACGCACAATAGGGCAACCATTGCCCTGCACTAGGAATACAACGGCCTTCATATCGTTGTAGTAGTACAGTTCGTGAGAGCCGCCGGCGTGGTCAAAAAGGCGGAAGTTCTCGACCTTTTCGTTGACGGCCAACGCCCAAGATGAAGTGGCAAAAGTTAAGCAAAGTAGAGTAGTGAGTACTCGTGTCATGGATTTCTCCCTGGCAAAATTCATTGTAAATTCAGGTAACTACTGACGTTACCAAAATACACACACGCAGGATAGACATTGTTTGACAAATTTAGCGGCCCGAAATTCGTTTCCGAGCACCTTTGTGGGGTGTTTGGAGGCGCGAAAGTGGGCCGAAAAGTGGGCCGATAGGGTCTGGCCAATGCCTAGAAGGGCGGATGCTCGTTCTATTTTTTAGCAATTATCCATACAGCATGGATGATGCCCGGAATGTAGCCACACAGCGTCAGCAAGATGTTGATGAAGAATTGTGGGCCGATGCCAGCCTGTAGAAATACGCCGAGAGGCGGGAGCAAGATTGCGCAAATGAGTCGTACTGGGTCCATGGGAGTCTCCTGTTGAAACCTTTATTGAACGGGTTGCAGCGCGGGCCGTTTGTTTAGGTCGCGCCTCAGCAGGAATTGTAAGCGTCGAAAGCGGTAGCTACCAGGCTCCGTTTCGAATGCAATATTGGCGTGATGTAAGCCTTCGGTGAAGTTTTTTGCAGATGCGAGGGCGAAAGCCAGCTCAAAGTGGCTTTGTGCAGACTCAGAGTCTTGTTCAACTGCCTGCTTGGCGAGCGCAACGGCGAGCGCAACCAGAGCGTCATGCAAGCACGTGGTCCGGATATTTTTTAAGGTGGATCGAGTTGAAACGCAGTAATTGGCGCAAAGTGTCTCGGGATTTTTTGTGACACCCCCAATCATGAAAGACCCTTGCGAGCTCTCCCAGTACCTGAACGTCATAGGGGCCTGCATCTAGGTAGCGTCGGTACAAAGCGATGGAGTTCTCCCAGGCAGTGTAGTTGGCGTAACGGCTGCCGTAGCTCTGCAGTGCGTAGTGCACGCGGTCTTTCGCGGCGGTGCGACTCGTAGGGGTGGCAAGTGTGATGCCGGTCATAGCGAGTGAAAAAACGATCGCTAACACAATAGGCGTTACAAATAACCAAGCGCTACTGGGTTGATCGCCAGGAAGGCTAGCGCGGGTGTCGTCGCCTGCGTTAGCCAGGTAGCTAAGCGCGACCACCAGTAAGCCACTACCAATGAGCATTTCGGCGACTTCGGATTCATTGAAGTCAAAAATGCCTAGTTCGAGTACACCTGCGGCAAAGAAAAACGGCCATGCGTACATAGGAGGTGGCGCCGCGCCAAGGCGCATAGCGAGATGAGCAGGTTTTGAGTCGCCGGATGCAGATCGCGAGACTAGTAAAGGAAAGACAATTCCGTACCCCCAAAGACATGGGGCGAGGATATATCCGTAGGGGTAGAACAATGCCAATCCAAGGTAGCCCACGGCTATGGCACCGAACAGCAGATAACAAATTCGTGACGTTGCGCTGCTCATGTTGCCCAGTCTAAGAATTTGCCGCCTGTAATGCATTTGCTATGAGATAGGCAAGCTCTATTTTGTGTGAGCGGCTTTTTTGTCGGGGTACTTAAATGCTCAGCTAGTTGCTCAGGACGCGCGCATAAGCTTGAAATCGGTCTCGAATCTCTTGCACATATTGCACGGGCTCTCGACCGCGCACAAAACCATGCCTGGCTTGTCGGGAGTATTCTGGCTGTTCCAGCTTAAGCATCGCTCGTTCTACATTGTCGAACCACTGGTCTGGGTCCAGACCAAGCTTTTGTGCGAGCCGTCGGGCATCGCCTACGTGACCATGGCCAGCGTTATATCCCGCCAAGGCGAACCATAGCTTTTCGTCTGGCTCTAAACGCTTTGGAAAGCGTTGACGCACCCAGGCGAGATGGCGCAAACCCGCCTGGATATTTGTTTCGGGGTCTTCTAAATCGGTGAACCCGTATTCCTTGGCAGTGCGGGGTAGCACCTGCATCAGCCCGACGGCACCCATCCAAGAGCGCGCCTTCGGATCAAAACGGCTTTCTCGGTGCATCTGCGCCACGGCAATACGCCAATCGATGTCGTACTGGGCTGCGTACTTCTTTGCCAGATCATCATAAGGACTGATTTTGCCAGGCGAATGTAGTTCGGTTGCCTCACTCGGCGTGAAACGTGTGTTCTCAAAATACTTGGCGTAGCTTATGTTGTAGTGAAGACCTCGATAGGTCTCTTTTAGGTAGCTATTCATTTTTGCCAGTAAGGCGCTACTTTCCAGGCGCACCACCCAAGCGTGTGATTGTTTGTCAACCAAATTGGTTAGCGCCTTGATGTCGTCTCGCCAGGTCAGTTCAATGGCCAAGATATGGGAGTCTGCAACCGTCAGATCGAAATCGCCTTTGGCAACGCTGTGAATGATCTCGTGGGTTTCCATGTTATCCGGGGCGGCAACCAATTCGAGATCGAGTTCGCCGGTCGTGATCATGGCCTGCACATGTGCCCAATAGGCGCTGGATTTGCGCACTACTAATTGACGCCCGGCCAAGTCGGCCAGGCTAGTCATTTCAGGCTCATCTGCACGCCCGACAATCACTTCGGACGCATAGTGATAAGCTCGAGTGAAATCTACTCCCATGGCGCGTCGTTCATCGGTGGCGACTTGGTACGCCGCGATGAAGTCGCCATCGCCGGCCAGTAGCATTGGAATCATGTCCTGGTGGCTGCCGGCGACGACAACTTCCAGGCGGACACCCAATTGGTCTGCTAACCGCTTTGCCAACTCGTATTCAAACCCCAGCAGTTCCCCACGCCACAGGAAGTAGGTGGCTGCATTGTTGCGCGTTATCATGCGTAGACGGCCGCGCTCTTTGAGTGCTTGCAGATCGCCAACATATTGCCGTTCGGCTTCGCCAATCAGACGATATTCCGCTAAGTATTCATTGAGTGCGGTTAAGAGAAGTGGATTTTCAGGGCGTACAGCCCATGCGAGGGGGCGAGGTTCCGTAACGGTCGTGCCCCCGATAACGTCATTGCGATAGCCGAGAGCTGTGTCCAGGAAATTGGCATCCTGTACCGCGTAGTCAATTTCGCCACGAGCGACCTGATCAAGAAGGGCTTCGTTACTGAGATTTGCTTCAATGGCGACGACGGTTAAGCCGGGATGATTGGCGGCAACTCTCCTAGCGGTTTGAAGTAGGGTGGTTCCTTCGCGCGCCGCGATTGTGCCGGTGAGTACCTGCTCGGTAGTGCCACCAGATGTGGGAGACGGATTGTTAGCTGCGACTGCGAGCCTGTCAGCGCTGTATCCGAGTGGCGCAGTAAACGCCACCAGTGCCATGCGTTCTTCGGTTACGGTCAGATTGGCTGCAACCAGATCGCCTTTCCCTTCGAGTAATGCTGGTAACAAATCGGTAAAGCGGTCTACGAACACTAGCTGTGCGTCGAGCCCGAGCCGCATGGCAAACCGCGCCGCTATCTCGCGTTCGCCATAAAGAGCTGCGCCGTGGCGTGGTAGGTACAGGTCAGATTCGCGCTCCACCAGTATGCGCAGCGTGCCACGTTGGTTGACTACATCGAGATCGCCGGTAGTTGCGAGTTGTGTGGTGGGCCCTGGTGAAGCCTTCTGCTCGCCATCGCCGCACGCTGCGGTGAAAAGCCCCAACGCGACCCATAGTGACAATCGAATCCAGTGCGCCATGGCGAAGCACGTCCGTGCTGTGGTTTGAGCTCATCGTAGGCCATCTTGTTGCGCGGCGCGAGACGTTCACTGAGCAGATCGCCAAGGTGTGTGGCTTTAAACGATTGTTTTAGGCTTTGCGAGGGGTCTTACCACAGGAGCGACGGTATTTGTCTGCGTGAATCGAGACAAACACTTGTGCGATCTATATTACTTTCTGACTCGGAGAAATACGAAATGAAAATTCGATCTGTGATTATAACGGCAGGTATCATCGGTGGTGTGTTAACAAGTTTGTCGACGCAGGCAGGCGGCTTGTTGTCGTTTGACTTTAAAGATGCAGTCTTTAGTGATCCGACAACCCTGGACAATCCTGTCTGGCCAACGCTTCCAGCTGGTGTGATCAATCGCACGAGCCAATACGTAGGTGAGGGCGAGGATGAGTGTACGCTCAATGAAGTTTCCGCTACTGCAGGCGATACCTATATGTTGACCGGTGGTGCCTACGCAGGCCTGGTGACCCAGGTGGTGGTTGATAAGGAATGGCTGGTCGAGGATTGTGGGCAAGAGCCGACGGATGACGATTTAGGTGAGTTAACGTTCGATTGGTATATGCAAGATGACAACCAGAACATCTGGTATATGGGCGAAGCGAGTCGAGATTTCGAAGATGGTTGCCCACTGATTTCGCAGGTGCCATTAGGCACGGCACGCGAAGATTGGCCAAGTGAAGAGATCTTTCTTGAGTGTACTGGCGGCTCTTGGGAAGCAGGTCAGCCCGGTCAGGAAGAAGGCGAAATCATTGGTGAGGCTGGCGTTGTCGTACCCGGCGAATTTCCCTTTGGTGGCGACGCCGAAGCGCTTTCCTCAGGTAACTACTACATGCAGGAAGTCGCAGAAAACGCTGAAGACATGGCCAAAGTGCTGAAAATCAAGGCGAAGGTTTCGGTAGATGAGGGCAGCTTCGCTGGCGATTATAACGGTTGCCGCACAGTCAAAGAGTGGTCGCCGTTTGACCCGGGTGTCACCGTTGAACACAAGCACTACTGTGAGGATGTTGGCCTTATCCTGATCGAAGGCATTGGCGGCGGACAGACTGAGGTTGAAGTATTGGTGTCGCGTACCGACAGCTAGATTTCGATGATCAGGGCCCTACATAATTGTAGGGCCCTTTTTGTTGGAGGTCGAAAAATTGATCATTGATGCGATTGATTCTTGCTCGAGTAGGGGTCTTACTGCCACGCAGGGAATTTATCGCATGCAGCATTTAGAAGATTTTCAGCTGGTCGAGCGAGTACTGGCCAAGGAACGAGTCGCCTTCGAAGAATTCTTTGAAGGCTACTTCCCGCGCTTGAGCCGGTTTTGTGCTGCGCGAATTTCTCACCAGGATGCTGTGGAAGATATCGTGCAGGAAACGTTGATCAAGGCTGTTCGCAATCTCCACACCTACCGAGGCGAGGCGATGTTGTTTTCATGGCTGTGCCAGATTTGCCGCAATGAAATGAGCAATTGGTATACGAAAAATCACAAAAAGCACGCAGCGGTGGTGAGCTTAGATGACGATCCTGCTGTGCGTGCCGCGTTGGAGTCATTTGGTGCAGAGCTTGGCGAGAGTATGAGCAACCAGATCGCATTGGTAGATCTCGTACAGATGACATTGGATTACTTGCCTGACGTCTATAGCAAAGTGCTTGAGCTAAAATATCTTGAGGGTTTGTCAGTAAAAGAAATCTCCTTGCGCACGGGCGCTGGCCGACTGGCAACGCAATCTACGTTGGCGCGGGCACGCAAATCGTTCCGCGAGTGTTTCCGTGATTTGCAACAAGAGCGCGTAGGTTAAAAACGGTGGCGAACATGAATGATTCAAAGCACAACGACGGGGATATCGAGGCGCTATTGAAGGCTGCCGGAACCCGTACCCAGCCGCCGCCGGAAATGCGCGAACGTGTGCACGCCCACGTGTTGGAGGCATGGCAGGATTTGCCAGAGACGCAATCGCCTCGCAAGGGCGCGCGGTCAAGTTCAATGTGGTGGCGCAAGCCGCAAGCGATCGCAGCCTCGACCCTAGTGGTGATCGGATTTGCGCTAGTCGCCTGGCAATGGGTCCCGATGGCAAAGCCACAACCCATCGCGACCGTCGTATTTAGCTCGGACAAGTTTTTGCATGACGGCGAGTGGATTGCCGCGCCTAGTGAGTTGCTCGCGCAATATACCTTGCACGTACCCCCTCACCGAATGCTGACACTGAAAATGAATAATGGTGCCATGCTGACAGTGGGCGGCGGTAGTAGGATGACACTGATAGATGCCGTACGGGTTCAACTCGATGTTGGCCGTGTTTATGTGGATTCGGATGACAGTGCCGCACAGATTTCGGTGCAAACACCATTTTCCACAATTACCGATATTGGCACTCAATTTGAGGTGGCCGTTGATAAAGAGAAGATCAGCACAGCAGTTCGTAGCGGTCATATCGAGATCGCGACCGTATCAGGCATTCACGTTGCTCGTGCCGACAATGGTATGGGCGAACGGGTGCGGCTAAACGCGGGCGCGGTCACATCGGTAGAACCGTTGGCCAGTGATGATGCCTACTGGCAATGGCGTACCAAGGGTCGAGCGCCTTATCAGCTGGCGGGATCCACGGTCTATGACTACCTTCATTGGGCTGCTCGGGACAGTGGCCGCTCGGTGATGTTTCGACGCGGTGCGGTACGGCAGGCGGCAATGATCGAATCATTCCGTGGCAGTGATGTGCGTAAAACCGATGAGCTCGGAGTGGCGGACATATTGGAGACGACTACCCTAAAGGTGCTGGATCCGAAGGCGACAATCTGGGAAGTTGACTTCCGACAATGATGACCTGGTCGGGCGATAGATATGCGTACGGCAGATTCCCATAAGACCACAGCGGGGTGCTGGCTCATGGTGTTGGGCTTCGGCGCGTTCGTATCTTTGTCATTACCCGCGACCGCCAACTCAAAAATCTCCCTGAGTGGCCGTTCGGTAACAGAAGTTGTTGCTGACTATGAAGCGGTCGGCTATCGGTTTTTGTACTCCACCGGTTTGGTGCGCCCTTCGTTGCATTTCGGTGAGCAAACGTCCTTCTTAGCGACCGATGTTGCCATCGGCGATGATCCAGCGATCGTCCATCTTAAGATTGCATTGTCACAAATTGGACTGGCGTTACGTGGTAATGGCCAGGCCTGGCGCATTGTTCGTGCGCCGGTGCAGCAACTGGTTTCAAGCGAACCAGAGCAGAAGGCGCTTGTTGAGCTTGAGTGGGCGCCACCACTAGAAGAAGTTGTTGTGGTTTCTAGTCGTTATGCGGTAAAGGACTCGACGACTCGAGCACATTTGCTTGATATGCAAGTATTGGAATCAGTCCCTACATTGGGTGAGGATCCAATGCGCGTAACCAGTCACCTGCCCGGCACGGCGGTGAGCGTGTCCGCTAAACCGCATATACGCGGCGGCCTGCAAGATGAGTTACTTGTGTTGTTTAACAACATCGAATTGCTTGAGCCATTTCATTTGCGTGACTTTCAGAGCGTTTTCAGCAGTTTTAGCTCCGTCATGATCGACTCCATCGATGTCTACACAGGCGGGTTTCCTGCACGTTATGGTGACCGCATGAGCGGCGTAATGGACATTAGTCCAGCTGCGGCTACCCGTGCGCCTGGCGGGGAACTGTCGTTAAGCTTACTTAACGCAGGCGCCGCGGCCCATGGCAGTTTTGACAATCAGCGCGGCACCTGGTTAGCGTCCGCGCGGCGCGGCAATCTGGATATTCTCACCGAGCAGATAAACCCGAGCGTCGGCAGCCCGAGTTATAACGATTGGTTTGCGCAGGCACGATATGAGTTCGATGATGCGACCGAGCTGGACGTGGGTTTGTTTGGTTACAACGACAACATTCGGTTGAGTGATTTTGAGGAAGATGGTGAGGTCGCACGCTCGCGCTATCGAAACATTTATGGTTGGGCTCAGCTGCACAGGCGCTGGGGCGCGCGTTTGGACGGCTCAACCCTATTGTATGCGGGGCGCATCCAGCATGATCGTGCCGGGCTTCTTATTGATGATGAATTGGACAACGGTTATGCCTCTGTCGATGATCGACGCAAGTTTCAGGTGGTGTCACTTGCGCAGACATTTCGGTTTCAGCCCTCTGCTTCGCTTTATGCAGAATTTGGTGGGCGCGTTAATTGGCAGACAGGGCGTTATGACTACCAAGGCGTTATTAAACGTGGCTTGCTTGCGCAGTTTCTTAATTTACCGGAGTCGATCCAGCGAAGTGAACGCCTGCGTCCCGGCGGTGGAAGTGGCGGCGTATTTGGCTCGGTTCGTTATAGTGCATTTGAGCGTTGGAACGTCGAAGCCGGCGTGCGCTGGGATTGGCAAAATTATGGTGCGCAAGGCGAATCGCAAATTAGTCCGCGGTTGAGTCTTAAGTATGACGTTTCGCCATATTCAGAATTGCGTGTGTCAGCGGGTCGGTTTTTCCAGTCGGAAGCCATTCATGAGCTCCAGTTGGGTGATGGCATCAACCAATACCAAGAAGCCCAACACGCGGACCATTTTATTCTAGGCTGGCATCAGCGCTTTGGGGAGTCGGCATGGAGTCTGCGTGCGGAGATGTATGCGAAGAATTTCCACAATCCGAAGCGCCGCTTTGAAAATGTATTTAATCCGATGGTACTGCTGCCGGAGTTGGCCGCAGATCGAGTCGAAGTAGCGCCCCAACGTGCTCGAGCGCGAGGGGTAGAGGCGACGCTGAAATACCGGCCAAGTACAGATCTGATGGCGTGGTTGAGCTTGGCGCACTCGGAAGTTGAAGACTATGAGCACGGCCGCTGGCAGCCACGCGTCTGGGATCAGGGCGGTACACTGTCTGCAGGCTTTAGCTGGGATAACCAACGTTGGAGTGTAAGCGCCGCCATGTTGTGGCATGACGGCTGGCGTACTAATCGCTTGCCTAGCCAAATTGCCACAGAACAAGAACTGAGGATTGATCGCAATTCTGATCGATTGCGAGACTATTTTTCACTCGACTTGAGAGTTGCCCGAACCTGGCGTTGGCAAAAACAATCGCTAACCGCGTTCCTTGAAATCACCAACGTCTTAAACCGCCACAACCTGGGTGGTGTGGAATATGACGTGGAAGAGTTTGAGATAGGTGATGAAGGTGAAGCTGGCGGTTATGAGATCATCGCCAATGATGAGGCGCTGTTGCCGCTCGTGCCATCGCTAGGGGTGCGGTGGCGGTTCTAATCAACTTGTCAAGAAACACGACTAGATAAGCCTCGAAATTCGGCGCATGATATCCCACGAGAGAGGACTGACATCAAGGGGCGCCGACAGGGTGCTCTATCCTGCGCATTTAAATGTGGGCGCAATGCTTTACCTTCCTTTCATCCTCCTTCAATGAGCACTTGTGTGTGTGACCTTGCATTCATACGTATCGCGAATAATGAGGAGATCTATCGTGATGAGAAATCGACGAATAGCCACATTGATGGCTGCTTTTGTGAGTACCCTAATCTTTTTACCACAACTTGGTCATGCCGCCGACGCGCCAGCGCCGCCAGGTGTGATGGACACCTATCTGTGTAACTTGAACCCAGGCAAAGACATGGGTGATCTAATGGCTGCACGGGACTATTACCTGAAACAAGCTGAGAAAGCTGGGGTTACCCCGCCCGACGCTTATGTCTGGTCACTGTTTAAAGGAATAGCACCTGCCCAACTTGTCTGGCACAACATCTATGAGAGTACACAAGCTTGGGCTGCTGCTACCGATGCGAATGCAGGCAATGCCGATATGGCGAGCGTCCTCCCGCGCTTCGACACGGTGGTGACTTGCAACTCAGTGATGAGCACTGTGCGACCAATTTCCCAGCGCGAAGCTGGTGATCGTTTAGCTTCGGTGTTGATCTCGTCGGCTGCTTGCAATGTCAGAGATGACATTACTCAACAGGACTTGGGTGATTTGACTGCGCATATGAGTGGCGTGCTGGGCGAGATGGGAGACAAGGCCCCGTTGGCGACCTTTATGGCGAGTCCAATGACGCCTGGTGCCGATGCGCCGGATTTGTTCGTCTTTGCCGCGCATGAGAATGCGACCTCTTGGGCGGAATTTGGCAAACAGCTCAACACAACTGATCAAGGTGGCATGTTGCGACGACATTTTGGTGCGACATTGGATTGCACGTCCAGTCTTTGGAACAGTCAGCAAGTGATTGGAGGCGGTAGCTAAAATGCATTCGGCCGGGGCGAATGCCCCGGCATTTTCCCCTCGAACAAACTGGCAATACCTAATTTGGGGAGTTGATCACAGCCGGTCGGCATGGCCTGAGGTATACTCCAATATGGCTTGCTGGTGATTCGACTTGCTGGCGATTCAAACAATGCCACCTGTATAGCCACCATCCAAGCCAGCGCCAAGGAAGGAGCCAGCGATGACAGCGCAACCCCAACAAACCAATACCAAACGTTCTCTATGGGCGCGAGCCACGGAAATGGCGAAGTTGACTCCCGAGGACAGAAATCGCTATGTCGACTTTCTTCGAGCGTTATCTATTTGTGCGGTCGTGATTGGCCATTGGCTAGTTGCGGCACCTCATCTCGTTGAAGGTAAGCTCGTTGGTGACCATCTTCTGGGCATTGTGCCGTGGACACAGTGGTTAACCTGGGGTTTCCAAGTTATGCCTCTTTTCTTTCTTGTTGGTGGGTTTTCCAATGGTGTTTCCTGGTCTGCGACGCTTAGCAAGGGTGGTAGCTATGCTCAGTGGTTGGTTGGGCGTATTCAGCGGTTGATTAACCCAGTGATTCCGCTATTTCTTTTGTGGATTGCCTTTGCTGGGTTTGGTCATGCACTTGGTGTGAGTCCGGAGATCGTCAAGGTCACCTCGCAACTGGCGCTTGTGCCAGTTTGGTTTTTGGCTGTTTACCTTGTTGTTGTCGCATTGGTACCGTTAACGTGGCGCGCATGGCAGCGTTTTGGTATGGCATCTTTTTGGATGCTATTTGCCGGCGCCGTGATCGTTGATTTTATAGTGTTCGCTACGCCGTCTGTGGACCTAGAACTCGTTAGTTTTTTCAATTTTGGTTTTGTCTGGTTGGGTGTTCACCAGCTGGGTTATGCCTGGTACGAGGGTCGCTTAAAGCGGCTCGCGAGCACTCTGGCATTGTTGGTCGGTAGTCTGCTAGCACTCGTGGCGTTGGTTAGATTCGGCCCTTATCCTATCGCGATGATCGGCGTGCCTGGGCAACCTGTCAGTAACTCGATGCCGCCGACGATGGCGCTGTTCATGTTGGGGTTGGCGCAAACTGGTTTGGTGCTGAGCCTGGAGCCGGCGGGTCGAAAGTGGCTCGCGAATGTGAAGGCATGGACCAGCGTTATTCTCTTGAACGGCATGATCATGACTGTCTATTTATGGCATCTCACGGCCTTCATTATGGTTACGGCCATCGCCTATGGCGTCGGAATCGGCTTGGAAGTGGAACCTGGCGGTGATGCCTGGTGGGCCTGGCGCCCATTGTGGATTGCCCTTTATCTGGTCGCGTTACTACCCTTTATTGCTATCTTCGCCCGTTTTGAACAAGGTGGGCTGCCGATTCCAAACCAGATCAGTCGTTGGCGATTGATTACGGCTGTCGTGTTGGTCTGTGCAGGTTTAGCATTGACTGCCGCGGGTGGCGTTGGCTCAGACAGTTGGACGGGTATCAGGCTCTGGGTTGTCGCGCTACCATTTATCGGTGCGGGCTTGGTGGACTTTGGTCCGCTACGCGGGCCGTTACGGTCCAAAAACGGCTAAATTTATCGTCTAGACCCCTCTATCTGGCGCGTTTGTGCGCCTCTTCTCAATTCACATACAACTTCTTGCCAGTTAACGGGCATCTTAGGGTTGCTTTATTAAACGTTGTTCAATAAAGTGTGCTCATTCTGAACGTCGTTCAATAACGTTTGGGAGCTTTTAACAACAGGAGAAGCAAAATGGCTTTAAGGATTAGAAGGTTGGCCGCATCAATTTCAGCAGGGATTGAGGAAGTTGTGACTAAATTGGAAAACCATGAGGCGGTTGCAGATTGCATGCTCGAAGATCTGCGACGTGGGATTGCGCAAATTCGCATCCAACAAGCCCGCATCGACACGCAAGCGAAGCGCACCGCGAAACAACTTCAGGAGGCCGAACAAGATCATACCCGCTGGAACGCACGTGCTCTGCAATTGGCTGAGACGGATGAAGCCAAAGCGTTGCAATGCATCCAGCGTGCCGAATATAGCGACAAGGCAGCGCGTACGCTGCATGAGCAACGCGTGGCTCACGAATCCGCGGTGGACGAGTTGGGGGCGCGCATTGTCGAATTGGAATCACAGCTTAGCGACCTCACATTGAAACGTGCGTCACTTAGCTCTCGCGAACTCAATGCGAAAGCCGGTCGTACAGTAATCAGCGGCGATGGCGCGGAATCTGCCAACCAACTGTTTGATCGTTGGGAGGCAGCGGTCATGACCGACGAGTATGCCGGTGGGGTGGGGTCCCTAGGTGGACAAAATGGTGGACAAATTGGTGCACAAATCTCCAGCGACGTATTGGAGCGTGAATTCGCTGAAGAGGAAAACCGCGTATCGCTCAAGTCCAAACTAGAGGCGCTTAAGCAACAACAGGATCGAGGTGAATCATGAGCGAAGCATCATTCAATGAAATTGTCGTCGATGAGTTCGACGGGCAACCAAAAGCGAAATCGCGATTTGATTTTGCCCAACTTCTGCGATGGCTCGGCTGTGCGGGCGTCGTGTTGTCCGGCATCGTTTTTCTTCTACAGGGCTTTGACGATATTGCCCTGGCACTGCGCAATTGGGCGTATCTAGGCCTAATGGTCGTACTAGGTGGTGTTGGTATCAGCCTTAAGTATGTATTCGAAGATGGTAAAGGGGCGCGGCTACTGTTGGCGCTCGCGATTGCCATGATACCGATCCAGTTTGCCCAATTGGGCGGCATGATCTACAGCTTGGTCGAAGGTACCAGCAATGCGTTTCCGTCGGCAATAATGGGCCTAATGGAGTGGGGTAGCGTGGGTTGGGGCATGGTAGTTGCCTCTGCATCGGCGACGGTGGCATTGGCGTTTACGGTAGGAATGTTTGGCTTTCGCGTACTTGCTCGACCACAGGCCCGGGCTTTGACGCTGATGAACTTGCTGCTCGCAGCCAGCCTGTTGCTACCATTTCGCGAGGGTGTATTCGCTGTGGCGGCATTCGCTGGGTTGGCGATAGCGACTTTGTTTGCCGACATTAAACTGGGCAAAGCTAATCCGGTACTGCGGACGGGTGAAGGACGTGCTGCGCGTTTCCTCTTGTTGCTGCCGTTGTTGATAGCCGGCGCGCGCGCTAGTTTCTACGTTGCAGATATTGGTGGTTTTGCCGTGATCTTAGGTGTGGCTTCAGTCGCCCTGTTAGTCGGTGCGTGCCACTACGTAGGCAGGCGCGGTCTTCGCGAATTGATGTTTTTTCTTGGTAGCCTGGGTGTGTGTGGTGCATGGAGCATTTGGTCGTTGACCGAGCTGGGCTTTGTTGATGCTTATCAGGTACTTAGCCTGTTCGCTGCGCAAGGGTTGTTTTTGCTTGGCATGAGTAAGCTCAGCGCCAACGGAGCTGTTTATCGTCTGATCGGCAGTCTCACGTTTGCAGTTGCAGTTTTCCAATTCTTGCAAGTAGGCGACGGTATGCAAATCGCAGTCACCAGCCTTGGGTTGGGTGTCATGTTAAGCGCGATTGGATATCTGCAAAAGTGGCGCATGCCTGCGATTGTTGGCCTGCTAATTGTTGCAGTGTCTGCATTCCCGCTGACGCTACTGGCTCTCGTGAATGTTGAGTTTGGCACCTGGCTGGGCCTTGCCATCGGCGGCATAAGCTTGGTGGTACTTGCTTCTGTTGTTGAACGCTACGGACGAGTGATCAGAAGCTATGCGCAAGCATCATGGGTAGAAGTGAAAGCTTGGGACTAGCGGTGTTGGTTATTGCTAAACACAGGTGACCTTAGCGGGGGCGAATGATCTACATTCGCCCCTTTTTATTGCTTACACTTCCGGCGCGAATCATCATCAAGGAGTTCAGCGTGGCACGGCGTAGCGATCATACAAAGGAAGAACTCAGTGAGCTGGTCATTGCCACGACTATTGAGCTTATTGAAGAACACGAGTCCATCAAAGTGACCGCACGACAAATCGCGGAGCGTATAGGCTATGCCCCCGGTACGCTCTATACGCACTTTGCAAATCTTGACGACATTTTTCTGCACGTCAATGCGCAGACATTGGCGCAGTTGCGGTTGTATCTGGTCGAAAATAGTGGCCGTGAACCAGTAGCTGAAAAGGCGCTCGTGCAAATGGGCCTCGCTTACTTCGAATTTGCCAGAAACAATCCGCATCGTTTCCAATTGTTGTTTACGCCTCGACTGCCACGCGGAGTATCGCCGCCTGGTTATCTGCAGGAACAAATCGATTTACTGTTTCAGCTTCTCTCAAACCGGTTATTGGCGATTAGGCGGGCTGACGGCGAAGCGCTAGAGCTCGGTGCTCGTGCGCTCTGGAGTGGGGTGCATGGTGCAGCATCGTTGGCCCTAGCAGACCAACTATTTACCGATATGCCGAATGCAGAGCCGGCGATCGTTGAACTGCTAATTAACCAATTCGCGGCCGCTTGGGCGGAGGATTCGCCCGCCTAAGGCAGGTCGAATTCCAAATTCAATTTCATGGTCCCTAACATGATGCCGGGCTGGTGCATAAAGTCGTTGTCTTTGGCATAGCGGAACGAACCAATTCGATCTAACAAAGCGTTCCACGCGATCGTCTGTTCCAGGCGCGATAGGTGCGCGCCGGGGCAGACGCGAGCGCCCTGCGAGAAGGTTAAGTGACGTGTGCCCGCCTTTCGATCAAGTTTTAAATCTTGAGGAGATTCCCATTCTTCAGGGTCAATGTTTGCCGCTGCCCAGCGTAGGTGTAGAAATGAGCCTTTAGGCACTTCTACGCCTTGGAAGACTTCGTCTTGGCTCGTGATGCGGGTGGAGAGGCCCTGAGTGGGCGCACGCAGGCGCATACCTTCTTCGGTAAAGTTGCGGACTTTGCTACGGTCAGCTTTCAGGTCTTGCCAAACTTGGTCACGATCAATCAGTAACTGCACCTGTTCAGACAGCGCATACTGCGTGGTTTCTAGCCCACCAATGACCATCGCATAAACGATGCCGTTAATTTCGGGATCGCTTAGCTTGCGATTGAGCGGCGAGTATTCCACGTCGGCCAGAAAGCTGATCATATCGTCGGTGGGATTGGCCCTTTTGGTTTCTATGAGGCCTTGGGTGTAGTCACGAAACTCGTTCAGTACTTCAAATTGACTGACGGTTTCTTCATCAGACAAAATGTTACGATGCCCACTGCCATAGACAAATGGCTTCACACACCCATCGCCGAAATACTTTAGCAAGCCTAGATCTTCGAGCGGCCAGCCCAGTACTTTCGCCATCACCATCTGTGGCAGGGGTTGCGCAAACTCGCTAATGAAATCGAAATGACCGCGATCTATCCAAGAATCGATGAGTTCATTGGTTAATTCTTCAATCATTTGCGTGTTGCGGCTAGCGCCAGGCCCGACCCACGGGTCGGTCAGCTCTTGACGGTGAGTGCGCCACAATTCCGGTGTTGGGCGAAGTGTGGCCATAGATGCAAACAATACACTGACGTTGGGTGACTCAAACGGGTCGCCGCCAGAACCGAGTAGTGATTTGACCGCCATGTTGCCGGGTAGGGGAAATCGATCTTGGTCTCGAACAACGGCGGCAATGTCTTCGTGTTTTGTCAGAATGAAGCCATCGGTACCCGGCGCAAAACCCTCGCCTGGAATCTTGTGCACGGGTGATTCGCTATGCAGCAGATCGTACGCTTCATACCAATGTTCCTGAGCGCCAGGCGAAAACAAATCAACGTCGCCCAAGTTCATAGGACACTTCATCGCGCTTAGCTCGTGGTTCGGCGTCTTCTGTTCAGTGCCTGACATGAGATATACACTCCAACAAATATGAATTAATGCAGTCTGCTACAGAATTTTTGACTACGCCAGCCTCAATGCACGTTAAGCTCTGTGTGCAGTCAAAATAAACCACGATTAACGTTGAGATAGAAACATGAGCAACCCAGTAAATGTACTCGTTGTGTCCAAAGGCCATTTCTATGCGCACGACAGTTTCTTAGCGATGTTTGACGCCATGCCCGATGTTACAGCGACGTTGGTTGAGCAACCGGCGGCGCAGGCGGTCTTGCAACCTGGCAACATCGACCCTTACGACGTCGTGTTCTTTTACGATATGAGCGGCATCCCCGGCGTCGGGCTCTTGCATGACGGGGCTAACGACACTGGCATTCCGCCTGAGAGTTACGTGTCAGCAATCGAAGGGTTGTTGGCATTGGGCAAGGGGCTGATGTTGGTTAACCATGCCACGGTCGGTTGGCCTTTGTGGCCGTTATGGCGCGAGATTCATGGTTCTTCATTCATGCTCTCTGGTGGCGAATTGCACGGCAAACAGGTGCCCGGTTCGGGCTACCGAGGCGGCCATGGTCCACTCGAATCGGCCACCATTAAGTTGCTGCCGCAGGAAACGCATCCCGTGTTGGAAGGGCTACAGGACGGCTTCGATATAACAGATGAGTTGTATTTGAAAACCCGTGACTATGAAGCTAACGTCTTACCGCTGTTGCGAGGTGACTACGAGTTCATTCAAGAAAACTTTACACCGCCGCCCATGGCAGCGCCTGATGAGCAGGCTAACTGGAGCCATCCACCCGGTAGTGACGTCATTGTTTGGGCGAACGCATGCCGTAATTCGCCGGTCGTCGTGTCTGATGTGGGCGATAGCCCGTTGGCTTATGATGACCCGAGTTACCGCCGATTGCTCGAGAACAGCTTTCACTGGTTGGCTTCGGCAGAAGCTCGGGAATGGGCAGCCTCTCAAAACTAAAAAACCTAATTTTAAAACCTGATATAGAAAACTTTGGAGAACATATGATTAGCAGTGGTCCCGTAGAAGATAGGCTTGCGATTCGTGAGTTGGTTGAATCCTACAACGATGCCGTTATGCGATTTGATGAGGAAGCCTGGGCTTCAAATTGGACCGCTGATGGTATCTGGGACACCGGCAACGGTGAGCTTGCAGGCAAAGACGTCTTCGTTCCGGTTTGGCGCGAAGCAATGTCTGGGTTTTCGTTTGTAGGCTTTTTTGCATCCGCGGGGCCGATTATCGTTGATGGCGATACGGCGCGCGGCACGTGGTATCAGCAGGAATTCCTGCACCCGAAAGACGGTGGCAAGCTAGGCATTACTGGCCAGTATGAAGACGACTACGTTAAGTCGGGCGGGCGCTGGTTGTTCAAAAAGCGTGTCTACAAAATTCTCAATATGGAGCAGAGCTAGAAGAATACGTAAGCGCGAACCACCACATTCTTTCGGCACCGCGCATCTTGCGGTGCCGTTGGGTCGATACATGCCGAGTGGAACGACCATCGTGAGGTCTTTCCGTCGGTGATTGAGTCGTAGCACTTCAGCATCGAAACCTCAGTGGAGGTTTGTTGAGGCAGCCAATACCACTCATGCTCAGCTCGATAGGTGAAACGCGTAGTTTCGCCAACGCGGTCGTCGTAGATTCGATAATTGGTTATGTATGGCTGATCAGCAAATGATGGCCATGCGCACAACACGAAGGGGTTTTGCTCAACCGTCTCCATAGGTTTGGCCAGATTGATTGAGCAAAAGCGGCGCGACATTTTGGCGTCAGCCTCGGCCTCTGTGTAGTTTTGCTCTCGACCGAAATTTCGCAAATTTTTCGTTAGAAGCTCACGACACCGCACCCGTCCGCTGTTGTCGTTTAAGTCGTTGTGCACAAGATTTGCGTAGTTGGCGTTGACGCCTGGATTCTTGTCATCCTGGTTTTCGGTGCGATCGCCTTCGTAGTCTTTATCGAACACGTCATGGTTGTAGACCAGTGCATCCGTTGCGTCTGGGTAGAAATCTAACAGCAGCTTTTCGATTTCTTGGTAAAACACGCGCTCAACTTCATGAGCGTCATAGAAGTTTTCGCACTTGGACTCAAGATGTGCCAAAGACACGCCTAGCTTGTCCATGCATTCGGGGCTGTTAGCTTTGAGGCCCGGGTAGTACTCCTCGATTTTGCGCGCATCGCGTAAAATTTGGGGAAAAAAGAGGCAGCGCCGAGCGTTGTCGTACTCGTCCTGGCGCAGAGCTTTTGCATCGCTTTGCCGGGTTGGGTCGTGCCAGATTTCGTTGGACGAGACCACCGAGTAGGAGGGTTCTTCGTACACCGTATAACGTAAGGGCAATGCCACGCCGCCTTCCGGCGCCTGAATGTCGTTCTCGCGTATGTATTTCACGCAATCCCGATAGCGCTTGAACGCCAACCCCCACTTAGTTTCGATGGAGCCTGGAGGCGCGTTGTTGATCATGTCGATAACGCGTTGGCCTTTGCCCTCGGCGATCTGTTTGAGGGCTGCGTCGGTCGCGGCTTTGGTACCCGCGTCGCCTTGATCGTCGAAGGACATATACGACAATCCGCCATTGGCTGCTATCGGCTCTGGTTGGCCTTGGGTCAATTCTAAAGGTGGCACATAAGCTTTGTTGGGCCCACTCATATCTAAGCTCCCAGTTGGAGTTTGCTAATCATGACATGGTGGGCGCTGGCTGCCTAGGTTCCCCCACATACGTACAAACATTGCCCCGTTATCCAGCTCGCCGCAGGCGATGCCAGGAAAACTGTCGCATAACCAATATCTTCAGGCGTACCCAATCGTCGCAGAGGCACACCAATAAGATCCGCTACTGGTTTTCCTTCAGGGAAGTTGGTGGACTCATTAAAGTTGTCCGTAGGAACAGGCCCGGGACCAATGGCATTGACTCTGATCTTTGGCGCAAATTCCAATGACATGGTTTGGGTCAAACTGTTTACGGCTGCTTTGCTTGCAGCATACGGCCCATTCTTGAATGAGGGCCCGCGAGCACTGGTAGAAGAAATGTTGATGAGCACGCCCTCATCCATGTTACGTGCTGCAATGGTTGCGCCTTGGAAAACCGCTTTTAGATTAAGGTTAAGTTGCGCATCCCAGTGCTCATCATTGGTCTTTGTCAAATACCTAGGTGTTGCATCGGGTAACCCACCCGCGTTGTTGACCCAGATATCGATGGCGCCGAGTTCACGGGCTTTGGCCGCTAACTGCTCCACCTGATCCGGCACGGTAACATCGACGCTGACCGCCAACGCTCGTCTGCCCAGTTGCTCGATTTCAGTGACGAGTGAATCTAAGTCAGATTGAGTACGCGATGCCACTACAACGTCGGCGCCCGCTGATGCCAGACATGTAGCGATACCGCGGCCAATGCCTTTACCCGCGCCCGTGATTACTGCCAGCTTGCCGTCTAAACGAAACGGATCAGTCATTTTTTCCCCATACATGATCTAGTTAGAATAGGCGTGCTACGATTACAGATCACGAATACACTCGCAACAGCGCGCCGAACTTTCCACCAACTTTTTTCTAACAAGGAACCCACCACATGTCGAACAGAATGAATGGCCAATGGCGTTTGAAATCTCGCCCACAGGGCATGGTCGCCGAAAGCGATTTCGAGCTGCACCAAGAGCCGGTGCGCGAGATAGAAGAGGGTGAGTTTTTGCTACGCAATGTCTACCTGGCGTTTGAACCGGCCATGCGCGGATGGCTCAACGATGTCAAAAGCTATGTGCCGCCGGTGCAGCTTGGCGAAGTAATGCGTGCCAGCTCTGTTGGGCAGGTGATTGAGTCCAAGAATGCTGAGTATTCCGTTGGACAGTTTGTCAGCGGCATGTTTGGTTGGCAGGAATTTGTCATATCTGATGGTTCACCTGGCATGATGGGACGTATTGGCAAAGTGCCAGAAGGCGTTCCACCCGAGCTTACCCTGAGCGCCCTTGGTGGCACCGGTCTTACTGCCTATTTCGGTATGTTAGATATCGGTAAGCCTCAAGAAGGTGATGTTGTGTTGGTGTCGGGAGCAGCTGGAGCAACCGGCTCGGTTGCAGGACAAATCGCGAAAATCAAAGGTGCTGCAAAGGTTGTAGGCATAGCGGGCGGTCAGGAGAAGTGTGATTGGCTGGTAAATGAACTCGGCTTCGATGCTGCCATTGACTACAAATCCCAAGACGTGAACGCTCGCTTACGTGAAGAGTGTCCCAAGGGCGTCAACGTTTTCTTCGATAACGTCGGCGGCGATATTCTAGATGCGGCGCTTGTGAACATGGCGCAAAACGGCCGCATCGTGCTATGTGGAGGAATCTCTGCCTACAACGAAGCAGAATTACCACCGGGGCCGAAGAACTACATGCAGCTCGTCATTCGACGTTGCATCATGCAGGGGTTCATATTGATCGATTACTTCGATCAAGCGCCGACAGCGATCGCCGACCTATCTAAATGGGTTGCGTCAGGTGAGCTCAAAAACGCCGAAGACATACAGGAAGGCTTCGAAAATACACCGAAGACCTTCCTGCGCTTGTTCCAGGGCAAAAATCGCGGCAAGCAATTGATCAAGATTGCTGATCCGCTAGCGTAACCAGCGAACGTGCGATTTAGACCGACCGACTGGTCGCGCTAATTCGCGGCCAGTGGGCTTGTTTTGGGGTCCAGCAGAGTTAGCTTTTCGAACAAGTTGGCAGCCTCAGGAATGCCCACGATGTATACCATTCGCTCGGTCACCTCTCCTTCGGCGTGTAGCGCACCTGCGGGAATGACGAGTTTGTCGCCCGGCCCTAGGGATACTCGCTCACCGTTTTCATCTAGTACATAACTTGAGCCCGACAGCACATAGCCGCAGTTGTCGACGTCGTGCCAATGCAATGGCAGTTCGTCCATACGCTCAGAAACGTAGGTAGTTGGCCAAAGGTCCAAATGTTTGATGTCGTCTAGCACTTCGTCTTTGCTGCTGAAGAAATTGTGTATGACCTGCATGGGTCCTGGTGTTAGTGCCATGTTGTTCTCCTCGTTAGACGTCTAAATGTGGTATCTGCGCGTGTGCGTTTTGATGGCCGTGCCTACTTTCGCGCCTACTTTCTTGGGCGGCCCTGCTCAAGTTCAGCTAACTCCTCGTTAGGATCGTACCAGCTTGCTCCCTCGCTGCGCCAGATGTGCGCGCGTGGCCGTGCGCCTGGGTCATCATCGAGGCATCCCATACGAATGATCACCCCATCTTTGTTGACCCACTCGGCTAACAAGTGTGAGCCGCAGTTGGTGCAGAAGTGGCGCCTTTTGCCAGGTGAGGACTCGAAGTACGAAAGCAGATGTTCTCCCTCAATCCAACGAAAGTGCTTTCGTAACACCGGCGCTGTTGTCGAAAAGGCGCTGCCATGGGCTTTGCGACATTTACGACAATGACAATGCACGATTGGTGCAGCAATTTCGTCGACTTCATAGCTCACCTGGCCGCATAGGCATGAACCCTTCAATGTTCTTTCCTCACTCTAAGTTTTAAGTGGACGATATCTGGTTTATAGGTGATTGTAATGCCTTAGTCTGCGCCGCCTAATGATAAGGAACCTAAATGCATATTGGTCTTTCAAACTTTCCCACTAACTACTCGATGAACCCGGTTGAATTGGCAAAAGCCATGGAAGTGCGTGGCTTCGATACTTTATGGGTTGTTGAGCATACGCACGTTCCGGCTTCTCGGCGCACGCCTTATCCATTGGGCGGGGAATTGCCAAGCATCTATTGGGAGGCTTATGAGCCGCTCACATTTTTGGCCCAAGCGGCGGCAGTAACCACCAAATTGAGGATTGGCACAGGAATATGTCTAGCCGCGCAGCATCATCCGATCGCAATGGCAAAGAGGGTTGCCACTCTCGATGCACTATCTGGCGGAAGATTCCTATTCGGCGTTGGTGCAGGCTGGCTTGGTGAGGAGATGGAAAACCATGGGTTCCCCTACGAGGAACGCTGGCCTCGCCTCCGCGAACACATTCTCGCGATGCAAGCATGCTGGACAGAAAGAGACGCAGAGTTTCATGGCAAGTATGTTGATTTCGATGCTGTTTGGGTCGAGCCGAAACCGGTCTCCACACCTCATCCACCGGTCTACATCGGCGCGACATCGACTTGGGCAATGAAACGTATAGCCGAATACGCGCAAGGCTGGTATCCCGTGCATGTGCCGGAGTTTGATGAACGCCTTGTGCAGTTGACCGAAGAATGCAAAAAGCGCGGGCGAAGTATCGATGATATAGATATCGCGCTACTGACCATGCCGGCGAGCCTTGAACAGATGGCGGAATTACAAGGCAAAGGTGTTAATCAGATCGTCTTGCAACTGCCCACCGGCGATGCTGATGAATGCAACAAAGTGATGGACGGGTACGCACAGATTGTGGAGTGGAGCAGTCAGCTTAGCTAGAAAGCAGTCACGCGATCTACAAGTACTAGGAGATACAAATGCAGGTACCCATAATTGACTTTAGTACTCCAGACGAGCAACAGTTAGCCGACGAGATTGACAGTGCACTCGCGGATATTGGTTTCATGATGGTGACCAATCTGGGTATTGATGATGGGCTGCTCGAAGACGTGTATACCGCAAGTAAATCGTTCTTCAAAGGTCCTGCACAAGTGAAAGAGCAGTGTCTGTACCAGTCCGCCGCAGAGAATTTCGGTTATCAGGGTTTACACCAAGAGAACCTGGACCCCACCGGGCCGGCAGACGTTAAAGAAACCTTTACCATGCGGAATATTCTCAATCGACCGTTGGCTGACACGCGTTGGCCGGACTCAGAATTTCGAGAGTTAATCAGTCGCTTTTATGCAGAGGTGCTGACGGCAGGCTATCGCTTGCAGAGAGTTTTAGCGCGTGCGTTGCAGGTGCCGGAGGATTACTTTGTCAAAGTTCATAATGGTGAAAACGTCACCTTACGATTGCTCTACTACCCAGCACAAGATGTCGACAGTATTGAGCCAGGTCAGCTTGGCGCTGGCGCGCATACTGATTACGGTCTGATGACGCTGCTGTTTCAAGATACTGTCGGTGGTCTGCAGGTTCTAGACAAACAGAAGCAATGGCTCGATGTCGATCCAGTTCCTGGTGGCATCGTCATTAACAGCGGCGATATGCTGGAGCACTGGACTAACGGTCGTTACAAATCTACCTTGCATCGTGTGCAACCGAAAACCGGTGACCACGAGCGCCTGTCTATCGCTACTTTTATTGACCCAGACAGTGCTACGCAAGTGACTGTGCTCGATAGTTGCATTGATGCGCAGCACCCAGCCAGATTTTCGCCTATCACTGCCGGCGAACACCTTCAGCAAAAGATTGAGGCTAGCCAAAAGGATCGCTTCGCAACAAGCTGACCATGACAAAGCAACGTTCGTTCCTATTGACGTATTTGGGCTTGGCGGTGGCTGGTAGTGCTGCCTTTTCTATGTCCACGCTGTTTAGTGCCATGAAACCGGTGTTGTTGACGCGGTTCGTTGAGCAAATTGGTTTCGGAGAAACACTAGCGGGTTTCACTGTCGCGATGCCGTTCGTCGGCATCGCGTGCGCTTCTTTGGTAATGCGTGGCGCATTGTTACGTTTGCCGTACTGGGCGACTGTGGCGATCTTTGGTTCGACCCTGGTCGTTGTAGAAGCGACCAGTTCGCTCTGGTTCACCAGCAAAGCGTTCATTGTCTGCGCGCAATTCATCGGCGGCATGTGCGTCGGCATTCTCATGGGTACTACCTCGCGTTATATCGCCACCACCTCATCGCCGGAAAAACTGTTTGGTTTTGTCGATATGACGGCAGTGTTTCTGATGTCATTTATGGTGTATGGAATAGGGCAGGCTGTCGCCGGTTCAGGGCTTGAGGGCGGCTATCGATTTGCCGCTGTGCTGGCGTTGATATTTACCGGGGTGATGTTCTACTTTAGAGGTAGCGCCATTGATCGACACAATGAGCGGCTCGCGCCTGCCGGGGTGACGCTGTCAATTCGTCCTGTTGCGGTTGTGCTGATGGGTGTTTTGTTTGTCACCTCCAGCGGCCTTGGTTTTGCTTTTATGTTTACCATGGCTCGCGATTTTGGTATGAGCTACGACACCGCCGGTACGCAAATCGGCATACTGTTATTCTTGTCCGCCTTCGCGTGTCAGTTAGGGGGTTGGGCTTCTGCGCGCTTTGGCCACGTTCGACCGTTGGCGGGGGCGTTTATCTCCTGCGCGGTTGGTTGGTTTGTTGCAGTGAATGCGACGAACTCAATAGTGTTTTTGGCAGCACTCGTTCCAGCAGTGTTCTCGCTGCAATTCAATTTTCCAATTTTGCTTGCACTCGCCGGGTCGCTAGATCGTGAGGGGCAGTGGGCCGCTATTGCCTCACCGCTGCTGACCAGCGGTTTTGCTTGGGCTGCGATCACAGCAGGTTTTGTTGTTAATCATTGGGGGATATCGGCGCTTGCTGTGGGCACAGCAATTGGCATGGCGCTGTGCTTGATACTGCTTCAGTTAACGCGGGTTAACGAAAGCGATGGCACTCTAGTCTAACCCTATTTGTTCTTGTTGCTTGAGTGTTTGAAGTTGATTCCAAATTGACTGTAGGTTGCGGCTCTCCTCGGTCTGGTCAGATGCCCATGCCATGGCTCGGCTCAAATACACTTCTGCATGCTGCGAATCGCCAATGCCTAAATAAGCAATCGCGGTGTACTTGATCGCTTCGTAGCTTGAGGGTAGTAGTTCGCTTGCCTTCGCCAATAACGGTAGCGCATCCTTCGCTCGATTAGTATTCACGTAATGCATACCCAACAATATGTTGGTCTCTAGAAGCTTTGGTTGCAGCCTTAATGCGGTTTCGAGTTCCTTTGTGATAATACGATTGGGTCCGGAGATAGTGCATTTATTGTCTTCTGAGCCATGACGGCACTTAGCATTTATGGCTTTGGCATACTCGATATGAAAGACAAATTCATCTGGCTCAGCTGCCAGTGCTTGTCCTATCAATTCCAGAGCTTGGCTAAATTCCTTTTCCATTCGATAGGTTGCGCCGAGGGCAGCCAGGGAGCGGTAGTCCTGTGGGTCATTTTTTACAGACTTGGCGAGAATTCGGCGCGCTTCCTTCGGATTGCTTGGCATCGCTGCATGGGCAAGTTCGTAGGCAATTTCATCACGAGTCATCCGCCTTGTGATGAACGCTTCGTCTACCTCAAAACGATTTCGATCTAATTGATATGTCGGCATCCCGGCATTGATGTAGTCCCAGATGCGTTTTTCCATATCGTCGACAGTAAATTCGAAGATCGCTTCGAAAGCTTCCTTGTGAGTCTCGCCGTTAGCCACACGCAACAGGTATTGCTGATTTTTTTCGCCGAATTTTTGTTGGATAGAAGTGTCGGAGAACAACACGTAGTGAGTGTATAACCATGACATTGCATAGAAGAATGCTCGGTGATCGTCGTTAACGCTGGATGTGGAGCTAGCCCCTAAAACTTCATTCAGGGTAAGCCCTGGGCCATGGGCCAAGCTCACTGCGCGCCCTCTTGGAAAATCACCAACAATGACGTGGTCGTCGTCAGTGTAGGTAGTGGATAGTAGCTCGGCGAAGCCCTCATCGAACCATGGCGGATATGGGAATGCGGTGGCGTTGCGCAGAAGATAGTGGACGTATTCGTGAAACGTCACTTCCATCTTCCCCATGAGGGTGCCCTTGTGATTCCTAATGGCTAGCGTGTTGTAGCGTTCGCCTGGCCGCATGAAGCCAGCTAACTGGTTGCCGGTGCCAAACAATCGTGCAAAATCCCCGCGACCGGCAATAACGAAAACCTTGGTCGGGTGGCGCAGCTCGATTTGGCCTCTCATGCCCAGGAGTTCAAGGGCTACCTGTTGGAATAGCTCGAGCGAACGAACACTTTCGGCTGCTTCGG
>JAVJHY011971123.1:0-30968 GCA_035593235.1 Phascolosoma agassizii
ATTGGAAAAGCCTTCCCAAGTTCAGAAAAGTGTAAACGTTGTCATCTCCGAGTGTTTGAAGAATGGGAAGCCTCAGCGCAATCACGATCTATTGTGAGTGCGCCATTTCGTATCACCTTAGATCGATATTTGGCTAAAGCGGACAAGAAGGATCAGGCCATGTGTTTTCAGTGCCATGCGCCGCATATTGCCGAATATCACGAGCTCTTACCATCATTTATCAAAGAAGTGGAATCAAAAGATCCACACATGGATGGAGTGGGATGTTCTCAATGTCATTTGATTCATGATGTGGATGCCACGACGCACCCTCCAACTCCAACATTTCAACTTGGCAAAACGATTTTTGGGGGCTATGGCAAAGCCGCTGAGAATCTAGCGCACCAATCCGAAAAACAGGAATTATTCAGGAGTTCCCAATTTTGTGTGACCTGTCATGATGGTCTCCCTCAGACTTCACAATCAGCCAAGGATTTGCCGGATTGGCTCGGGGCCTGGAAAACCTCACAAGCTGAAAAGAGTGGAAAGCCTTGCCAATCTTGTCATATGCCTGAAGCAGTGGCGGAATCAGCGAATGGCGAGAAAATCAGGAAAATCGCCAATCATAGTTTTCCTGGAAGATTTGGCAAAGTCCGAGCCGAGGCCGTGGAACTAGATTTTTCGGCTATGGTCAACGGCAAAACGTCCCAAGTCGATGTGACGATCAAAAGCCTGGTTCCCCACAATCTGCCGTTACCCCATCCTGGATGGTCAAGGGTCGTGGTGGACCTGGTCATCAAGGGCAAGAATCTGAAAACGGTCTATAAGGAACAGCGATTCTATCAACGAGTTTTTGGTGGAGCAGATGGCAAGGAAACGGTCTTAGACTTTGAAGCCAAAAAAGTCTTGCAAGATACGCTGCTCAAACCGGAAGAACCACGAACAGAAACCTTTTTTTTCCCCACACCCAAAGACGCGCCTTCCATGGATGTCATTGTGACCCTCACCTATGCCCCCGTTCATGGCCCACAAGATTTTCTCAAGGCGATTGAACAAGATGCCCCACTCGGAAAAAAAGATCGAGCCTTCCAAACCGTTCAAATCGCACAGAAAAAGACGAACGTGCTGCTCAAGAAATAGAGATAATTCCTTCCAGCTTTGGCTTGTGAAATGAAGGGGTAGCGCCTACGAGCTTCTCCTTCAATTTTTTCCTTACAGGCCTGTTGAATATTTTTGATCATACCGAATGGATGGTTCTAGCCCTATAGCTTTACGATGTGTATCGAGAATTCATCTTGGGGTTTGCCAGTTAAGAAGTGTCGGCAGTTGAACACATCGCATGTGTGTCACCCATAATTGTGTTAATTCACTTTTCGGTGTTGCAGGGTATCGCCACGTAGGCGAGGACCTTTTGTTTTGGCAAAAGGACCAAAAACCAGTGACGCCCCGTATGGCCCCATTAGAGAAGGGCGGACGTGAGCCTAAGGAGAGCGGACCAACTCGCTCCGCTCAAACAAGGCCCGCCGACTGATAGAAACGTCCTCCCTTTTGACCAGACGGCAGGCGTTGGGCTAGGGGAAACGAACATGTGCAGCGCCCCACATGTATGGGTGGGGAACCATATATTCTGTATGATCCGCGCGGTGATGATGTGAAACAATCGTCGAAACACCTATTTATGAGGGACATTTCGCAAAAGAGTGGTAGTGGAAATCAATATAGATTGCAGTTCACTACCTGATATTATCCGGAAAAGCTAGATACTAACTTGTTGACGGACAAGGACTTCACATGCCAAATATGCCAACTCCCATTGTCGACCCTGGAACTGACTACTGGACTCTGTTCACGGCGCTCGGCAACGACTTGATCGAACTTCATGTTGACTGGGATCAATATCGCAAGTTGTTTGGCACGAACAAGCGTCGCGTTGAGCTTTTGAATAAACTCGCCCCGGGTTTCTTCTCAAGGGCTCAATGGATGATGCTCAGCCACACTGCTATTGCCATCAGCCGTCTGCTGGACCCAGTTAGCATGGGCGGGAACCCGAATCTAGTACTGACTAGTGTGATCGATGCCCTCAAGGACTCTTCGCAAAGAACCCTTCAAGCGGATTTGCAAAGTAAACTGGCCGATCTGAAGATGCTCTCTGCTCCGGTTGTCGCATTGCGGCACAAGCGTCTCGCGCACCGTGACAAGCCAGTGGCCCTCGGTGACACAGCCCTCGACGGAATTTCTCGCGAACTAATCGAGAATATTCTTGAGGGCATCCGCGACTTGATGAACCATGCTCAGTTGACGCTGAAGGGTTCAACAACAGCGTGGAAGTCCACAAGCCTTCCTGCAGATGGCGACGCGCTAGTCACTGCGCTGCGTAGATCAGTCGCCTTCGATGAACTCATGGCATCGGGGAAGATCGAGCGTGCCGAAATAACCCGACTTCCTTACGGTGACATCTAACCAGGTGATGCAACGGATACAGCTGATAACTCCAACCGTTGGCTGCTGCGTAAATGGAATGTGGGGTCAATTCACATGTTTCATAGCATGAGATCGGAACAATGCTGTCTATGCCACGACTCCACTAGATTGGATACGAGCATGCTTCATATGCGTGTTCGGCAGCCAACGCTCGGTTGAAGAGTGTGCCAATTCAAAAAACATCGTAATAGGGTCAGGCCTGTGTTATTGCCTTTATCGAGTCGATCAATGACTCTTAGCCCCCCAACCTAAAGATCTGACCCTTTCCTTCTTCCTTTCCATATAGGTGGCCGTCTATTTTCATCGGGATGCGTCCACCTTCAGTCGGAAAATTGGTAAAATCCATGCCGCCGTGAGGGGGGCATGATGGGGCCATACCTCAGCTGAGCCCATACTTTATGCACTTACGCAGGCTTGACCCTATATCTTATTATTTCTATTTTGCCCCCTATTTCCTCTGTTGTGAGTGCGTTCGTAGCGTCATATTTTTGACATCGAATGTCAAAATCTCATGAGATACAGGAAGTATATATTTGGATATAGGCATGTAAATTTCCCCTACCTCTTTCGTGTATGCCTGTCCTTTGCGAAACCCTTAATTTTATAGAGAAAAATTGCTTTTATCCTCTTCGGTAAGAGGTGAGCCTGCGTGTGGTATTACACTTGCTGTTCTTGGAAATATGGAGTCAAGACGATCAGAATCAACCATCATTTCCAGAAAGGCCTTTACCATGCAAAGTTTACTCGTTCCAAAAGAAACACAGTCTCCTCTCGCACAGCAATTAGATAGCCAATCTGATGAGAATAGTAACCGGTTTCTCGTGATGGCTCTTCGACTCGACCGGAAAGATCGATATGAGAAAATGGTGGAACGGGTTTATGGAGAGTCAGATGCCGCGAACCGTCTATTACTGAAAACCCTCTGTCTCTCCGCATTTGATGAGTCAACAGAAAACCTTGCGGTCAGTTCTTATTCGGATAATTGAGTTAATTGAACGTTTCTGAAACATCTTTGTGAACACGTTGGGTGCACGAGGACCATGTGTCTGTAGTCTGTCGACCGTTATCTTTTCCTGAATCTTATCAGGCATATCTCTTGGTAAGACTTTCACGACGATCTTTTTCTGTCCTCATGGGTTTTGTCCTCAGTGGATGTCTTGAGTGAACCTGCTTAGACTTTCTCCAACTCAGGGTGCCTATTTTTTCACTCCTAGATTTCTTTTTAAAGACAATTGATTATAAGGAAGGGGATCGTTCTTTCCCCCCTTTAGGTCACCTGCCACTTGCACATAGCAAGTGTTCCTTGGGCATGGTGCAAACAATTGCATCAAAAAATTCTTGAACAATAGGCCGCGGAAGTGTTTACGCTCTCGCACATCGCACGCAGTCTTTCGGGAAGCCCGTGGTGTTCGTCATGGTTGAATGTTGACCCATTCAATAGGCCGCGGCTATTGCTTGACTGGGAGATAGCCTATTTGCTAAAAAATGCCCTCCAGCCTGTCGTAGAATCACGCAAGTAAAAAGTCATTGTTCAGAAATATCAAGGGAGGTATAGTGTGGGCATCGTGTTTTGCATGGTCTCCCCTCTTTACTCCTATTAGAACATTCTTGAAGTTCAATGAATCAGGTGTTTCGTCATTAGGAAAACCGCATAGGGTCTATTCATCATTCCTTCGTACTGTTGAGCGAATATGTCGGTGAATGACATTATACAGATCATGAAACACAAAGGGTTGTTGAGGTAGATGAGTGAGGTTTGAAGACAGTCGATACGTGGCCATGTGTTTGATTGTGTATGAATAGGTGGAGCGATTCCTTGCGTGATAAGATTCTCTTTTTAGGTTCTAGACAAGATGGTCTGCACCAAGTAAATTCCAAGCCTTTTTAGGGCGTCGGCTACATCCCCAATTTATTTATTTGTGACACTTATGAAAAAAGCTCTGATTACTGGCATCACGGGGCAGGATGGTTCCTATCTGGCTGAGTTTCTTCTTGCCAAAGGCTATGATGTCTATGGGATTATTCGCCGATCCAGTTCTTTTAATACGCAACGCATTGATCAAATTTATCAAGATCCCCATGTTCCTAATGCCAATCTCCATCTTGTCTATGGGGATCTCAATGATGCGAGTTCTCTCAATAGAATACTCCGGACCATTCAACCGGACGAAATTTACAATTTAGGTGCCCAGAGCCATGTTCGTGTGAGCTTTGATATTCCGGAGTATACCGCGGAGATTACGGGGATTGGGACTGTCCGACTCCTCGAGGCTATTCGGGAAACAGGGTTGACTCCAAAATTTTATCAGGCTTCTTCGAGTGAAATGTTTGGCAAGGTTCAGGAGATTCCGCAGCGAGAAACGACCCCATTTTATCCAAGAAGTCCCTATGCCGTCGCCAAGGTCTATTCGTATTGGATCACGGTGAATTATCGAGAGGCCTACAATCTTTTTGCCTGTAATGGGATTCTGTTCAACCATGAATCACCGCGGCGGGGAGAAACCTTTGTGACCCGAAAAATTACACAGGCGGCGGCTCGGATTAAGTTGGGTCTACAGAGTGAGCTCTACCTCGGCAATATCGATGCGAAGCGAGACTGGGGATTTGCGGGTGACTATGTTCAGGCGATGTGGCTCATGCTTCAACAGACCATTCCAGAAGATTTTGTGATTGCAACCGGGGAGACCCATTCGGTGCGGGACCTGTTAGATCTGGCGTTTGCCCATCTTGATCTCAATTGGCAAGATTATGTCAAAATTGATCCGCGATATTATCGTCCAGCGGAAGTCGATCTTTTGATTGGCGATCCTGAAAAAGCCAGAAAGCAATTAGGTTGGGAACCCCAAGTTGGCTTCAAAGAACTCATTACGATGATGGTTAATGCCGATCTTGAAGCGGAACGTCTCAAGTTTGAGGGAATTCAAGGTCAACGCTGAGTCACTAATAATTATGGAATAAGACTTTTCGGCAACAAATCAGAGCGAGGCTACGGTATCTATGACGATAAGGCCAGTAGCCTTTGCTTTAATCATTGAACAACCCTTCTATTTAAATTTCTCAGGTCTGTTCTTTCCCAACAGATTGATGTTGACCCGTCCGGGGAACGTTCCCGTTTTGAATTTCTAAGAAAATTCCCCTGTTGTGTTTCTTTAGCTGGCGGCGGAGCCCGGAGAAGCGGAAAAGACTACCTTGGCATATTTGGCCATGACGCCGCTGGTGTAGTGGGGTTTTGGTGGGGTCCATGTTTTGAGCCGAGTCTGAATGTCCTAATCCGAGAGTTCCACGTCTAAGCGGCGGTTGGTGATATCCATGGTGATGATGTCGCCGTTTTTTACCGTGGTAATGGGTCCACCTTTGGCAGCCTCGGGTGCGATGTGTCTGGCCATGAGTCCGTGCGTGGCTCTGGAAAAGCCTCCATCCGTTAAGAGGGCGACGGATTCCCCAAATTCAACTCCGAAAATGGCGTTGGTGACCCCCAGCATTTCTCGCATCCCTAGTCCATCTTGCGGCCCTTCGTAACGCGAATCATAATAACATCCCCGTCTTTGATGCTTCCTTGCGGGACGGATTGAAAGGCTTCTTCTTCGCCTTCAAAGACTTTGGCTGGTCCCTTGTGTGTGAGTTTTTATGCCAGGCCACCTCCTAGTGTCCCCATGAATTTGAGGATCAATGCGAGAAATCCAGTGTCTTCTACCGAATTATTGTGTTTGTGGTGGAGGGGTGATAGAGGTCAGGTAGGTTTGTAAACGTTCCTTCCCCGTAGATCCAGCTGAAGATGGGACAGTGAAGATGAGCCAATAGGGGTTGGGGAATTGGTAGACGTCGTCATGCCGATGCGCTTCTAAAAAATCTCGCAATCGAGGGTGTTGGCGCCACTTTGGCAGGGGCATAGTGTCCATCACACTTTGTTGGAGGTATTGTTCTAACAGGCGGTCTTCTCTGATGGAAATGGTGTGGGTGCAGGGTAGTTCACGAATGACACTGGTGGCCCCTAATTCTTCCAAGGTCGTGGCGACCGTTTCTGCTGCAAGATAGGGTGGTGGAGTCTGTTCAGGGCAATGTTCAAAAAACAGCTGATGGATTTGAGGAAAAAATGCGTCGCGTTTGGCTAAGACTAAACAGGCGGTACCCCGAGATGGGTGAAGCACTTGAAGGAGCTGTGTTAGAGCCGTGTGTACGTTCGTTTGTTCAAGACAATAGAGGGACTGGATAGCCCAAGCCAGATCATAAATGCCACAGGTGAGATTTTTTTGTGAATGTTCCAGAGTTGTTTGCCAAGCATATCTTGGGAGAAAAGGAGGTTGGAGGGCTTGTTTGCATGTTGCCAGACAATAATGTGAGGGATCCAAGTAGTCATAGTGAATGCGGAGGGTTGCTGGGATCTGTGATTGAAGCATGGAGGGGAACCGTCCCGTCCCACATCCTACATCCAATAACTGAAATTCTGTACGGGGTGTCTTGAAAATCTCTGTCCAATTAATGGCTGCGATGAGTTGCGTATAATCGTGTTCGACAATTTTAAACCAGGCTTCCGGTTTGAGGATGCCTTTTTGGTAATATTGTAATGAACGCTGGAGGTTTGAATGAGAAGGCAATGGGAAGGGTGGTGATGCCATGAGTTGTACTCTCCGAAATGAGAAGGGGGACAATTATCCTACCTCTGTGAGGACAAGAGGGACAAGTCGGAAAAATGGTTCTATCTTTTCCGGCTCTCGGAGCCTCCAGTGGAGGGTTCGGACGAGCATTGTTTTCGCGTGTGTCCTGTCTTACGTGGCGCTCCATCCAAATATTGGTGATGCTCGAGGATTGTTTGCCAAGCAGAAGGTTGTGAATCAGAACATTATTCTGCAGGGCTTGAATTCTCATTACCTGCTGTTGACCTCGGAGCGAGTCAGTTCGGTCATGGTGCAGACGATCATGGCACTGTTGGGCACCATTGATGAAGCGGGTATTTTACCCCCTGAAGGAACTGCTCAAGCCAATCAAGTGATTCATGCGTTCATTCAATTGCAATCGGCTCTTTTGAAGTCCCCATCACCTGAATTAGCGGCCTATGGGGTTGCGGCTGCTTCAAATTGGACAAGCCAACACGAAGATCAGAGGGTAGACCTCCTTGTGAAGGAAGGGTTGACGGACAAGAGGTTAGCTGGGCTGATTGCCTATGATCAGGAACATCCACTGTGGGAAGATCCGAAAATTGTGTCAGCTATGCAGGCCTTTAATGTCACACGTGCTGACTGGGAATTAATCGTTGAGCTTTTCAATAAGGCTAAGGCCGTTTTTCGAAAACAAGGGCGATCCATTCATATCATCTATGAGGCTTGGCGAATGAATGTGCCAGGGGAGAAGTCGTAACCCAGGGAGGCTTTATGGCATGAACATAATGGCTTGATCCGTTTGTGCTGCCTGATAGCAGGCTTCTGCCAGTTCTACCGCCCGTAGGCCATCTGCTCCAGAAATGGGAACAGGTTGTCCTGTGTGAAGAGCGTGAAAAAAATCTTTGAGCATTAGTACGATCGTCGACGTGGATAGTATGGTTTCCTCAGAGGTCAGTGTTTCTTGGTGGAAAATTTGTATCTGCCCGTTGGTCCAGTCCCCTCGAATGTGTGTTCTTTCGGCAATAAGGTCAATGTGCGTGACTCGCTTCGTGCGCACTCTGGCAATATTCAGATGACAGGAAAGGCCAGACTGTGTGGTGAGGGTGATCTCCGCTTGCGTTTCAGAGGCGTGCGGAGATGGTCGGGTCATTTTGGCCAATACGGTGAGCGGTTCGTTTGGTAGCATTACCCGCACCCAGTCCAATAGATGAATGCCGAATTCCAAGAGCACTCCGTGTCCGGTTTCTTGACTGGTATTCGCTTCTGGCCGTTCTTCCAAGTGCATTGTTCCGTGTAATGATCGCCAGGATGCGAGTGTGGGAGCAATGGCTTGGATTTTTCGAATGACAGGTTCGTACCGCAGCGTGTGCCCTGTCATTAGAGGGACTCCAGCTTGCGTTGCGGCTTCCACGATTTGCCTGCCCCTCATAGAGTTCAATGTGAAAGGTTTTTCTAGGAGAACTGCCTTTCCGTGGTGGATGGCTTCTAGGGCGATTGGGGTATTCAAGGCTGGAGGAGCGACGACTAGGACGGCCTTGATGGCAGGGTTGGCAATGAGGTCTCGAAAGTGAGGGAAGAATTGTACCTGGTGCTGGGTTGCTTGGCGACGGCCTTCGTCTATTTGTTGACGACTTATCGCGATGAGTTGTCCGCCCGTCTCTTCTTCCGTGAGATGACGAAGGTACCGACTGCCGTGTCGTCCTAGTCCAATCAATCCCACCGGTATTGGTATGTTCATGGCTTGTCTCTGTTTGACATGTTCTCAACTAACCAGGCCATTATGAGGTTCATTCCCTATCTTTATTCAATTCGGATAAAACACACGGGATCGCCGACAAGGGCTGTGGGGTAGATCTGTTCTTCGAGGTGGTAGGGGCGACGGTGAATATTGCACCAGTGTTCAACCCAGGGGAGTTCTTCCACAGAGGTGGTGAGTAATCCTGGTCGAGTCAGTTTAGCCATACAATTGGCAAAGAGGCGTATGCCGATTTCTCGTTCGGCAGAAAACGCAGACGTGTCAAAAGCCAAGGGGTCTGCTCGACCATAAGAAAACAGGACTGAAAGAGTGGGAAATTCCTCAGGGTCATTTAAGACGCTCACCATCCAAAGATGGTCAAATATACCGGACGCCGATTCCGCCGAATCGCAATAAAATAATAGTTCGTTTTCATTCCCAGCTTGATTTAAAATATCGACTTCACGCTGCCGAAGATTATACGGACAGACGCTTCGGTTCAATTCAAGATGTTCCATCAGCAAAGGAGGAATCTCAGGCACTCCAGCCCCGACATAGAGACTCTGCCCTTCCGGGGGCAGTCTGTCTTTGAGTGCTCTGGCAATGGCACTCCCACACTTTTGGCAAGGCCCACGCCGATCTTTCCAAAATTCGTCTCCCCCTTCGTCGCAATAAATCGGGCCGAGGCCTTTATAGTCGAGGTTCTCATACATTTGCCTAATCCGTTGTGTCGTTTTTCTTGTAAGGCGTTGGGATTTCGATGCTGGTAAAGAGTTCATTGCTGGTAGCCTTCTTATTGGCCCACAAGAAAATGGTTTGCTATGTAGGGCTTTTTCGTTTGGAGAAGCATTTTATTACCTAGGTAAAGTTGACCAAGATGTGAAATTGGTGTATTGATTGAAAGGTTTCTCCGAGCAGCCATAATGTGGAGATGTTTCATCCCTGAAACTGGTCACGCCTTTCCCTCATTGTCTGTATTTAGTTTGTTAGGATTATTTTATTGAACCTTTCCTCATGAGGAAGGGCTTTCCATTGTTCTGCCACCCTCACACAAGCAGGACTTTTGAATCATTTTTATTATCACCAGGTCAATATCCTGAATAACGTTAAAATTTTAGTTCTATGAATATTCTCAACGAACTGCGACGAGTTATACAGTTGGAGGCTCAGACGCTTCATGATTTGGAGAAAAGTCTGACTCCAAAGTTCGAAGAGGCCGTCAAAATGTTACAGGCTTGTCAAGGGAAAGTCATCCTCATGGGGGTGGGTAAATCTGGGCTTATTGCCAATAAAATCTCCGCGACGATGGTGTCAACCGGAACCCCCGCGGTTTTTCTCCATGGATCCGAAGGCATGCATGGTGATATTGGCATCGTGGCCAAGGATGATATTGTGATTGCCGTAGGAAAGTCAGGAGAAAGCCAAGAACTGTTGGTGTTGCTTCCTTTTATTCGAAAGATAGGCGCACGGATTATTTCTCTCACGGCTAAGTCAGAGTCATCCCTCGCACGAGGAAGTGATCTTGTTCTTGTTACCCCTATTGATGAGGAAGCCTGTCCTTTAAATATGGCGCCTACCTGTAGTACGACTGCAGCACTCGTCATGGGAGATGCTATTGCTATAGCCTTGATGAAGCTTCGAAACTTCCAGCCGGATGATTTTGCTTTGTTTCATCCAGGTGGGCAATTAGGAAAACGATTGCTCCTAACGGTTGGCGATTGCATGCGAAAAGGTGACACAAATCCTGTTATTGATATTTCGCAGCCAATTCGAACAATGCTCTGTGAGATGACCAGTAAGCGAGCCGGGGCTGTGTCGGTTATTGATGATAAACAACGTCTGTTGGGTTTAATTACGGATTTCGATATTCGACGGACCTTAGAAGAAGGACAAGATCTCTTTGCTTTGAAGATTCCTAACATCATGAATGCCAACCCGAATTGGGTCTATGCCGATGAAAAAGCCGTGGCGGCATTGGAATTCATGGAAAAACGAGAAAAGCCTATTTCCGTGCTGCCCGTCATTGACCGACAAGAAAAAGTTGTCGGTATGATCCATCTTCACGATCTGATATCTCAAGGGTTATGAGGCTGTGGTAGGTATTGCGGGTGTGGTTGCTTTTCATCATGCGAGGTATCCATTCGAGGCCATGTGTTTGTTGGTTCAACAAAGTGTCCATGAGATATGGGCAGACATCTGTTGAGGCAATCTGCCATTCTTTTGAGGAATTCCTCCTGGTATTCTTCTTGTTCTCGAGGGATTTTGGCAATACAAGGCGGAGGTTTATTTTTTCTTACTGTCATCAGTTTTTTCCCTGTGCTCTTTCATGTCGAGGAAATTCTTTTTTTTATACTCCTGGGGTTAGCCATTGTTACTGGATGGATTGAAGAAAAAACTCTGTGGGTTCGAACACCAATAGATCTCCCATTAGTATTGTTAATCGCATGGATATTGTTGACGATACCTTTCTCTGTCAACCCGGAATACAGTTTTGGAGAATGGCGAAAACTATTTGCCCAATGCCTCGTTTTTTATTGGGCCGTGTATATCATTTGTGAACTTTCTCAGCGAGAGCCTATAGAAGATTTTAAGCAACGCATGAAGTGCTTAAAATGGGTTCAATCAAAATCTCATTCCCATGGAGTATTTTTCGGAGTTCTTATTGGCATCGGTCTGTTGTCTGTTTTTGCGTTGGTGGATTTTATTGGCCGAGGAGGGAATTGGCAGGATCGAACCGTTCGTGCGGTTGTTCCTGGATCAGATTATAACTGGTTGAGCACGTATCTGGTCTTGGCGATGCCTGTAGTCGTGTATTGTGGGGTAACGGCTCTTTTTGCTTGGCAAAAAATCTTGTCTGTTGTGATATTTGTCGTGGCGCTCATCGCCTATGCTGCTTCATACACACGAGCTGGTTGGCTGGCAGCGATGACACAACTGTGCACTTGGGGCTTGGTGACGCGACGACGCATTCTTTTGGTTAGTCTTATGCTTGGGGTTATGGTTGTGTTTCTTGTCTATATTGGGATAGGTCAGTTGGGATATCAGGCCGATACTCTGCATCTTTGGACGTTAGAAGCACGAATCCAAGTTTGGACCTTGGGTATGAACCAACTGATCAATTCTCCAATTGTTGGAATTGGATATGGCAATAATAACTTTCAACCTGTGTTAGTCAATTCTCCAATGGGTGATAACCCAATGCACCTTCACAATACCCCATTGATGATGGGTGTTGGGAGTGGGGTTCCCGGCTTACTATTGTTTTTATGGGTATTTCTTGGCTTAGGAAAAAAATTCTTTGCAAGGGAAGGGCGAGGTCATTTACCAAATTTGGAGACCCTCAAGCTTTGTTTGGGGATTGTCTTAGTCGGGTTTTTCTGTCGAAACCTGTTTGATTATATGTTTGCCGGAAGTCTGGCCTATTTATTTTGGATATTAATGGCTTATGGAGTAGCATCATGCCGCGTTGGGGATTCCCCATTTCCCGCTGATGCATCTATCACTTCCTCGCAAAGCGGGTAAGTACCTAGGGACTTGGCCACTAACTAGCCCATCCTTTTGGGTTATCCTTGCCTCTGAAAGTCCGTTCGCTATATGTTTGTGCTACTCGACACCATCATTGCCGTAAGTTAAGATACCGCTCCACTTTTCCCCTTTCCCCCTTGATTTTCTTAAATTATTGGGTAAAATCTGTTGCCTTGTTTGGTAACCTCTGCCCAAATTTTTGAAAATCTCTTTCGCTTTTGTGTACCCTATTTTTAGGATAAGTGCATTCTTTAACTCTGACTGATAGATTAATAGAGTTTGAAGGAAAATGTGTGGACGAGAAATTGATGGCCAAAAAGGTAATAGGCTGGATATAAAATTTCAGGCATTAAGATTGAATGCATGAGAGACAAATTGAACATAGCATGGCTTGTCAATTTGGTTATCGTTCGGGAAAGGGAGGCGAATAGATGATTGACCACTTCAGTAGAGAGGTAGGGGAATGGACAACCAAATACCTCGTTGCAGGAATCTTGAGCTTATTTTTGCTTGTCTTAGGCAATGGAACTATCGCAGCAGCTTCGGAAGCACATTCTCTTCTCCAGTTCAAAAACGATCGAGTGACAGGTGTACTCAGACAAATTTCGTTAGGTGAGGTCTTCGAACAACTCCAGAAGAAGCTAGCAATTGAGTATTCTGTGCCAGGACAAGAACTTGATGCTCTCGTTTCTATCACATTAGTGGAAGAGCCTGTGCTCAGTGCACTTTCAAAGATCCTGGCGCCATGGGACTATGCGTTGCAAGTGGATCAACAGGGACGGGTGCGACACGTTTTTGTCGTCGCCAAAGCTCTCCCCAAAAATGAAATTGAGGAGGAGGACCCCAAAAATTCACAAGAATCTCAAATGGCTATTACTCGGAATACAATGGAGAATGGTGAACGTAATCCCAAGATGTTTAACCCGACGCCTCCTGCATTAGGAACTGAGGGGCCTTCAAATTCTAGCGGAATGGTAATCCAAGATTCAGAGCAGTTGACAGAGGCTTTCCCATTTGTACAGCAAACAGAGCCCCATTCTATGACCATTCTTCCTCCTCAAGGTGGTCCAATGATCATTCATTCCTCACCTAGCACGATGGAAGTGATCCCCGCATCGGGATACCTGCCCATGGAAATTCTCCCTGTTTCTGAGGAGGTCCAACGGGAATTTTTTGAGAGATTCCGATCTCAGAACTGAATGGAAATTGCTTTTCTACAAAAGAGGCGTGTACTTACCCTCCCAATGTGGAATATAGGGCAAGAAATTTTTTTGGTATAAGAAGAATGGTAAGAGAGTTGTGTTGTAAACAAAAATTATTAAAAAGTTCTCATATTTCGGCCTTGTTTTTTTTCGGTATCTTGATGAAGATCTTGGGAGATGATTTTTGATGTCACAAGATCTTTTGCCTTGATCGTATTATTTAGAAAAAATGAAAGGAAATTTTATGCTGATGAAACAGGAAAAAATGAAATCTAAATTTTGGCTGGTAGGTGGGGTCGTAGCACTGACATTTCTGGGCTCAGGATCGATCGCGTCAGCACAATCTGTGACCTCTTATAACGACCTGGCTTGGGGGACCGGCCAACTTGAAGGAAATATTACCAAGATTACCTCCCCAAATGGGGGATCGGGATTACCCAGTGCTGGCCAACTGAAAAATTTTTCTACAGGCGCTGACACAGCGGTGACCTTAACGATTACTGGTGGAAGTTTTGTAGGAGATGCGCAAGCTGTCACGGGAGCCAATCCGACCTCGGGAAGCGATGCCTTTGATATTTTTGATGGGAAAGTTAGCGGTCTTGGAGCGCTCTCGTATATCAATTCAGCTGGCAGTGACCTGGTGCTCACATTTACCAACATGAATCCCAATAAACTCTATGACCTGACCTTTTTCGGTGATCGTGCGGCGAACGGTTGGGCCCGAGCCTCCTTAGTGAAACTTTCTGGAACAGGCGGGCGAACAAATGTCAGTTCAGTGGCAACTGATAATAATGGAGCAGCGCTCTTTTCCGGTCCTACGGATAACGACACACGCTTGCCGGCAGAAAATCCAAGTGGCTATGTAGCCCGGTGGAACCAAGTGAACCCAGGCAGCGATGGCCAGGTCGTGATAACGGTCAGTTATGATGGTTCTGATCCATTTAAAGGCAAATATGCTAGCGCAATCCGATTGGTTGAAGGGGGAGTTAGTGGTACTGATAGTACGCGTAATAATGATCTTGACGGCGACGGCAAGGCCGACCTGGTCTGGCGGAACACGAGCACGGGTGATGTGGTGGGGTGGCGCATGAATGGACTCAGCTTGTCCTCGGTTGGTGGGCTCGGAACGGTCGGGACTGACTGGAAGATTCAACCAGAAGAGGACAATTAGTCTAGTATTTTCTCTATAAATCAGCCCGTTTGTTTAAGTAAGAAAATTCTGTTGATGGAGAGACATGGACAATGGTGAAGGAAGTCTTTGCCATTGTCCATGTTTTTTAATAAGTCTTCCAGACAACTGAAAGTAACGCTGCATTATCCTTTTGAAATTAGATTGAACTTATAGCTGGAATTTTTTTTATATCTAGTTGTGCAAATTTAAAATTTTTCTATGTGGGTCTATTTCCTCTCTTTAGGCCAGGTGAGGTTGTAATAATAATGATAAAGCTCATGATGATTCTCGGTTTGTTTGTAATATCTATTGTTCCGGCCACCGCTGCTGTGACGCGGGAACCGTACCTTCAGTTGGTTACGCCGGCATCAATGACTATTGTTTGGCAAACTGATTTAGGCTCGGCGAGCAATAGTCGTGTGCAGTTTGGCACTGCAGTGGGAAATTTAAACCAAACAGTGAATGGATCTGCGATAACATCCCCGTCCAATCCCGGGGTGAAAAATCATGTTGTGACCATCGCCGGCCTGAGTGCTGCGACTAAGTATTTTTACAATGTGGGGACGGTAACTAATGGAGTTCAAAGTGGAGGGACCTCTGAGCATTTCTTTGTCACGGCCCCACCCATAGGGACGGTTTCGCCTTTTACCGCCTGGGTTGTCGGTGATTCTGGTAACGGTAGTGCCAATCAAATAGCCGTTCGAGATGCTATGTTGCAAGTGACAGGGGTAACGCCTCCAAATATCTTCCTGCATGCGGGGGACATCGCCTACGAAGACGGTACCGACGCGGAATTCACCAGTAATCACTTTTCAGTTTATCAGGATATTCTCCGTCAGACTCCGATTTTCCCAACTCTTGGAAATCATGAAGCAGTTGAGTCTCCAACCGCCGGTATGGGGCCCTACTATGAGGCCCATGTTATGCCTGCAGGGTCTTCAGGTACCGAAGCCTACTACTCTTTTGATTATGCCAATGCTCACTTTATTGTGCTTGATTCTATGAGTAGTAGCCGGTCTCCTGGCTCAGCAATGTTGTCCTGGTTGCAAGCAGACCTTTTGGCTACGGCTCAGGAATGGGTAATTGTCTTATTTCACCATCCCCCGTATACGAAAGGCTCCCATGATTCGGATAATGTCGTTGATTCCGGTGGGCGAATGGTTGATATGAGGGAAAATGTCCTTCCTATCCTAGAGGCAGGTGGAGTAGACCTAGTCCTGGGTGGACATTCCCACATTTATGAACGGTCCTTCCCCCTTCAAGGGGCTTTCGGGAAGGGCAGCAGCCCGAATTTCGCAACACCTAGTAAATCTACGCTGATTTCGGATGGAAATATCCTAGATGTTGGAGACGGGAAGCCTTCAGGGAATGGAGCGTACGAAGCTGGCACTGTCTATGTTGTCGCAGGCCATGGGGGGAAATCAGTGAGCAATGCAAATGGGGGGAATCATCCGGTGATGTTCTTTTCCGAGGCACAGTTTGGTTCGGTCTTGCTGGACATCAATGGGCATACTCTCACTGTTCGGAATGTTGAATCAACTGAGACGATTTCAGATACATTCTCCATAGAGAAAAGTGGTCTAGCCAAAATTGTTTGGCGTAATACGACGGATGGGGCTGTGGCGATCTGGCTGGCCAATGGACTCAATGCACCGACGGTGGGAGTGCTTGGTGGAGCTTCACCGGGTGAGTGGAAGATCGTTGGAGTGATAGATGTGGATGGTGATAGCAAGGGCGATATTGTGTGGCGGAACACGACGGATGGAACTGTGGCGATTTGGTTGGGCAATGGGCTCAATGCACCGACGGTGGGGGTAATTGGCGGGGTTTCACCGGGTGAGTGGAAGATCGTTGGAGTGGGAGATGTGGATGGAGATGGCAAGGGCGATATTGTGTGGCGTAATACGAACACGGGCGATGTGGTCGGCTGGCTCATGAATGGACTCAGTCTGTCCTCGAGTGGAGTGGTCGGGGCAGTCACAACCGACTGGACGATTGTGAACGTAGGAGATCTGGACGGGGATGGCAAGGCTGACCTTGTCTGGCGGAAAACGAGCACAGGTGAGGTGGTTGTTTGGCTCATGAATGGACTCAGCTTATCCTCGGTTGGTGGGCTCGGAACCGTCGGGACTGACTGGACGATTGTGAACGTGGGAGACCTGGATGGGGATGGCAAGGCCGACCTTGTCTGGCGGAACACGAGCACAGGTCAGGTGGTCGGCTGGCTCATGAATGGACTTAGTCTGTCCTCGAGTGGAGTGGTCGGGACGGTCACGACCAACTGGAAGATTGTAGGCATGAAGGACCTGGACGGGGATGGTAAGGACGACATAGTGTGGCGCAACACGACGGACGGAGCCGTGGTGATCTGGCTGGCCAATGGGCTCAATGCACCGACGGTGGGAGTGATTGGGGGGGCTTCACCGGCTGTGTGGAAGATCGTCGGAGTGGGAGATGTGGGTTAATTGAGTTAAAAGAGTTGAGTGTAATGCACGAGGGTGCTCATCCACGGAATTCTAGGACTCGTCAAAAAGTATGGATATTGTAATTGAGGAGGTGTAAATTGTGAGAACATGGAGGAGTTTTTACCATGGAGTTCAAGCTTGAGGCTGTTGGTCGCATCATAGCGCTTCTTGAATTGGCTTTCTAGGAAAGCACGGTCAGTGAAAGTTCAATGCAATGGTCCATATCTTGAATTACCAAATCAGGGCAACCAATACCTGCCTTTCTTCCAACTAAAATGCTGAGGGGGTCAGCTAGCCATTAATCCTATGAAGCTAACGAATGAAAAATCTGCTACATTATCTTTTTACTTGACAGGTCACAATAAAAGTATTACTCATCTACTCTGGAAGACCAGGGTATAACCTATCCAACTAAGTTCCCAAGTCGATTAGTTAACTGTCTCTAGAAAGACCTCCTACGTGCTGTGCTATACCACTTTTCCAAGTGGACATTAATAAAAAGTCATCAGGGGACAGTAGAAGGACAGGGCAACAGTTATGTAAGTCTACCAAGGAAATTGCGGTCGATAGCTCAGGTCAGCAATTCTCTTGTTTTAGTCACGCGTTAGAAGCCGTCAAAAATAAAAATGTAGCTTTTAGGATCCCATTTTCTTTTACTCTGAATAGAATGATTGTGTAGCCGGGATTATTATATGGGATTCTTTGACTAAGGTAGAGGGAAGAAACAGTACAAAAAAACATCATAGTTTTATTTGAAGAATTCTTCCTTCAGGGTTTTGTGTGACTATGTGTCCAGATGGTTCTTGATCTCGTGCCTAGCTAGGTAAAGCAGGATAGCTAGCTAGGAATCATTGAATGTCCAGCTAAATTGATTGGAAATGTCTATTTGATATGGCCTCTGACTATTCTTTCCTATTTCTGCCATCTAAGCAGAGCTGAACTTGATTTATTCGCATTTATTGGAAATGTGGGGAATGAAATAGCTTGAGGCCTTATTACCTTTTTGTTCTGAACACTTTTTTATGCAATTAGTAGTGCTACAGGATGTAATGCACGCGGTTCGACTCTGGCCTGTTTGGGTCCGATTAGGGCTCCAGGACCTTCGTCGACGGTTTCGTCGCTCTGCGCTGGGAATTGGTTGGATCTTTTTCAATTTGGTGATCATGATCATCGCGATTGGGTTTGTCTATAGTAAACTTCTTGGTCAAGACTTGAAAGAGTTTTTGCCTTTTTTGACCGTAGGGTTAGTCCTTTGGGGGTATCTTACTGCTTCCATTGTGGAGGGAGGCAATGCTTTTATCGCGGCTGAAGGTTATATTAAACAGATTGGCCTTCCCATTTATATTTATGTTTTTCGCTTGTTTGTTAGTGCTTCTCTCACAATGCTGATAAGTTTTTTAGCCTATGTGGTTGTGGGGTTGGCTTACGATGTTCATTTTTCATGGGGAGTGCTTTGGGCAGCAGTAGGGATGATCTTATTAGGTTTAGCTTCCCTCTTACTTATCATGATTTTCGCTCATTTGAATGCCCGGTTTCGCGATCTTGGCCATTTGGCTTCCTTGATTCTCCAAGTCTCCTTTTATGTGACCCCGGTTATCTGGCCCCCCGAAATTCTTCGAAAACGTGGAGTGTCATGGATTATTGATTGGAATCCATTGTACCACCTCCTTGAGGTAGTGAGGCGACCATTATTAGATTCAGAGCCTGCTTCTTCTCTGAACTATCTGTGTGTAGGCCTTTTGCTTTTCAGTTTACTTATTACAGCAGGTTTGGTTGTCTGGCGCTATCACCGTCGCGTTGTCTATTTCTTATAGAAGGAGTTTTGTGAAGACTACCTCGGTCGATCTTCAAGACGTCAGTTTGGAGTTTTGTGTTGAAGCTGAACAGCTTAACACGTTGAAAGCTGCAGTGCCTCGATTTTTAACTCCCCGTCGGAGCAACTCTAGAATTATTCGTGCTATTAATTCCCTCACCTTAATGATCCAGGGAGGTGAACGAGTGGGAATCATTGGACCTAATGGAGCTGGGAAAAGTACTCTCCTCAAAGTATTAGCCCGAATCTATTCGCCTCAATTTGGGAAAGTGAGAGTTGAAGGCCATGTATGTCCACTGTTCGAGTTCGCTACTGGTTTTGAAATGGAAGACAACGGGTGGGATAATATTCGCACTCGAGCTCTCCTGTTGGGTATGTCACCTCAAGAAATAGAAGGGAAAATTGAGGAAATTGCGGCTTTCACGGGATTGGAGGATTTCTTAGATATCCCAGTACGTTGCTATTCATCGGGAATGTTGCTTCGACTGGCTTTTGCCACTTCTACAGCAGTTAACCCAGAAATTCTCCTGCTTGATGAAGTTATGGCCGCGGGTGATGCGGCTTTTCTTTCACGGGCTAAGGCTCGTATGGAGAGTTTGATTGATCGGGCCCATATTGTCGTGTTTGCTTCTCACAGCCTCGGAGCGCTTCCAAGCTTTTGCGAACGGACGATTTGGTTGGATCATGGCCGACTTATTCAAGACGGGCCAACAGCACAAGTGATTCAAGCTTATGAGGCGAGTATTGATCATAAGCCAAACGTATTATTGTAGAACTCCATTATTAAAAAAGGCTATTCTACACTATAGTTGTTTTTAATTTTTCGTATGAAAGGTGCAATGAATCTATGGACCCTATTCATCTTTTTTCGCCAAAATTTCGGATTGAGGAAACGTTGGCCGAGATTCGTGAGTGTCTTGAAAAAGGATGGACGGGACTTGGATTTAAAACTATTCAGTTTGAGGATGCTTGGAAAGGATACTCTGGGTTTTCTCATGCCCATTTCTTGAGTTCCGCCACTGTTGGGTTGCATCTGGCTGTCCGTTTGTTAAAAGAAAAAGAACGATGGCTCGAGGGGGATGAGATTATCACTACTCCCTTAACCTTCATTTCCACTAATCACGTTATTCTCTATGAAAACCTCCGACCAGTTTTTGCTGATGTTGACGAGTACCTCTGTTTAGACCCCATCTCGATAGAGGAGCGAATCACACCGCGTACACGTGCTGTGATGTTTGTTGGCTTAGGAGGCAATACGGGAAAACTTCATGAAGTTGTTCAACTATGTAGAAAGCGGGGCTTGCAGCTGATTATAGATGCTGCTCATATGGCAGGGACTCGGTGGGAAGGTGAACACATTGGCAAGGATGCGGATGTTACCGTGTTTAGTTTTCAAGCAGTAAAAAATCTTCCCACTGCGGACTCAGGAATGATCTGCTTCAATAACTCTGCTCTTGATGCTGAAGTTCGAAAGTGGACATGGCTAGGAATTAATAAAGATACATACTCTCGAACCGTAGCTGAAGGAGCCTATAAATGGCATTACGAAGTTGAACATGAGGGGTTTAAGTATCATGGGAATTCAGTGATGGCGGCGATGGGACTCATAGCCCTGAAGTATCTTGATCAGGACAATGCCTATAGGAGGCAGGTCGCTACTTGGTATGACGAAATGTTAAATGATAAGATTCAACGGGTCTCGATTGCATCTGGGTGTGAATCTTCACGCCACCTCTACCAGATCTTACTTGAAGATCGTGACCAAGTTATGCTGGCGTTAAACGAACAGGGAATTTATCCTGGAGTCCACTATCGGGACAATACCCAGTACCAAATGTATGCCTACGCGAGTGGGACCTGTCCTCGTTCCCTTGATGCAAGTAATAGATTGATGTCCTTGCCCTTACACGTCGGTTTGACCCGAAATGATGTTTGCCGAGTTAGTCAAGCCGTTGGTCAAGCTACCCAATTCCTAGCCAGGAATCGTTAAGATTCCTTTTTATGCCTAATAAGCCTTCCGTCGCCCCTATTGAGAACGGTCAAATTCGTCTTCGGCTTTTGGAAGAATGGGATTTGCCCATGACTTTGAGGTGGCGTAATCAAGACCATATTCGAAAATGGTTCATTAACCCTGAGGTAATTACCCAAGATCAGCATCAAAGTTGGTATGCACAATACCGCGAGTGTGATAATGACTTTCTTTTTATCATCGATGAGATAAAAATTCTGCATAAGCCTATTGGGCAGATCTCCCTTTACCACCTTGATTGGGAAAGTAGAAAAGGTGAATATGGGAGACTTTTAATTGGTGAAAGTGACGGGTTACATCGGGGATTAGCGAAACAGGCTACCAAGCTTCTTCTTAACTTCGCCTTTGCTCAACTAGAGTTGAGATCACTTGAATTGATTGTTGTGGGTGAAAATATCGCGGCAGTTTCCCTGTATAAAAGCTGTGGCTTTATCGAGGTTGACGAAATAAATGGCTTGAAGAAAATGGTTTTACAGTATGAATGAAAATCATTCGAATATTTCCTAATACGATTATGCTGTTTGTAAAAAATTTCTTATCTGACCAAGAAGTCTATCGATCCGCAGAAGCTCCTAAATCCCCGCTTGTATCTGTGGTTTTGCCAACGTATGCCAGATTCAAAAATGGCCTATTGAAGCGAGCCATTGATAGTGTACTAAAGCAAACGTTCACTGATTTTGAGCTAATTGTTGTGGATGATGGGTCTGTAGATGGTTCATGTGCCTATATCGAACAACTACGGAAGATAGATTCACGGGTGGTTCATATTCGCCATAGCCGTAATTCAGGGTTACCGGGTCTTCGTGTAAATGAGGGAATTGAGCTGGCCCGAGGTAGGTACGTTGCTTTTCAATTTGATGATGATTCATGGAAGCCACAAGCCCTAGAATTTCTTACTCAAGCAGCAACACAAAGTAAGCAAGAAGCGGTGGTAGTTGGAAAAACTCACTTCCATTGGGATGGGGGGGAATTTTATTTGCCTCCAGTCCCTGTCAACCTGACTTCGCTGTACCAAGAAAATAGAATTGCCAATAATAGTGTCCTTGTTCCTCGTGCGTTTTTTGAAACCTACGGGATGTATGATTGCCACCTTGCCATGCGTCGACTGACTGATTGGGATCTCTGGCTCCGGCTCATCGAGTATGTTCCCTTTATATTTCTTGATGAGGTGGTCACAGATGTCTATGCAGGGAAACCTGATGCCATAGGCATGACTGTACCCATAGATCTCTCTCTCTTTCGATACTTGCATAATTTTCCTCGTAATCACTTGTTACGGCCTTCGAGTTGGCGGGAATACGAAATTGATTGGTTTGAGCATGGTGAAAGTCAGTCTCAATCAGAATTAACACGTCGTCTTTATGAGCAACAATTGGTGCCATATTATATGAAGTTCCGCCATCATTTTCCTCAGTTAGAAGGTTTTAGCGCAACTGTGCCGAATCTTCCTAGAAATGTTGCTTATACCCGAGGCACCTTTGATGCATCAAACTATGTTTGCTTACAAAACTATGATCATCCTGCAAGCATGCGAGGAAGCTATAAACTACATTATCGTTGGCTTCCACAATTGACTGAATCGTGGGTTTGCGAGGTTGATGGGTTAGCTTTTTTACGTGTCACTGAGGGCCTAGGGAAAGATGTGCTGGCTCAGGGGTTATCCGCAGGTCGACCTCTTGCATATTGTCTTGATGATGATTTATTGACGTTACATGAATATGGAACTCATTTTGGAAATTTTGCACCTGGGGCTGGTGATTTTGAGAATGCTACCCTATTGATTAGGAATGTAGATACGGTGTGGGTTACAAATCAATTCATTGCTGAATCTGTTCTTCCTTTGAACCCCAGAATTTGCCAGCTGAATAACTCCGTTTCTCCAGATTTTCTTCCTGCTCAACCCTCTTTCCGAGATCCGCAACGCCGACTAAAGATTGGTTGTATGGGAAACAGTTTCCGGCTAGAAGAGTTATCATTATTATGGGATGCCTTTCAGGGCATCGCGAGGGAGTTTTCGGATCGAGTCACCTTTGAGTTTTGGGGTTTTGATATCGATAGCTTACCCTCGCTCCAAGCTCCGACAGCCTGTAAGCCTTTCAATCTTAGTTATTTTGAATACTTAAGAAGTTTGGGTAATGCTCAATTTGATTTTTTGGTGACGCCTTTGTTGGCTTATCCTCGTCCTCGTCTTGGCAAATCTCTTGTTAAGTATTATGAAACTGCCATTGCTGGAGCTGTGGGGATATTTTCTGATGTTCCTCAATATTCAGCTTTGCCTGCGAATGCTACATGTTTAAAGGCGGGTAATACTGCCAAGGAGTGGCACGAAATTTTAAGTTATGCGCTTAAGATGTCCGTTAGTGATTTTGATTTCATGCGGGATGCTTGTCTTAAGCATGTGCGAGAAAATTTTACTAGCATGACTCAAGTGGCTCATTATGAGGCAGCCTGGGGTGCCACCGAGTTTCATGCTAAAACCCGAAAGGCTCGGTATTCTGATGGTCGGCCGAGGGTCTTGTATGTATTGGATGTTAAGTTTGCCTTAAATTATCAGGCGGAACTTTTGAGTTACATTCAACTTGCACGGGATTATGGAGTTGAGCCAGTTGTACTCTTTCCTTTGGAGTCGAGGGGAAAAGATTTTTTGAAAGAATTTCTAGATGCCCTCGTTCATGAGAACGTCACAGTTGAACTAATAGATAGTCCTGATCAAAATAATGGTGTGGAATTTAGAAAATTCTTGAAAAACCTTGACCCTGTGATAGTGCACACTTGGAATTTTACTAATTTGGTTGAAAAAGAATGCCGTGAACTGAATATTCCTCTTGTGTTTTGCTGTGATGGTATCGGGGAAGATTTCTCATTCCCTTCGCATGATTTTTGTACCATTCATTATTCAGATAATTTTTTTTGGGCCACGCGGTTCGCTGAAGTCCTAGAAAGTGAAAAATTTTGCTTTCGAGGTTTTATCCCAGAACGAGCTTTTGATTTTGGCCTAATGAAAAAACTTCTGAAAATGAGGGCAAGTGTTGATGTGAAATTTAATATTCAAACGCGATTGGTTTTTATGGGACTATCGCATGATACAGCTATGTGCCAGAAAATCATTGAAGCCATCAGGGAAATTATTGATGATGGATTTGAGATTCGTGCCGATATCTATATTGATTCTTATACGCCAAATTCTTCTTCCAAAACTGATCTTGATTTAATAATGTCCAAGAATTTTAATGAATATATCTCAATTCATGAGTTAAACGGCGATGTGATTGAAATTTTGCAAGCTGCTGATTTATTAGTGTGGGTCTCAGCTTCGCAGTGTTTGCCCTCTGCGATTAAGATTGCATTGGCCTCAGGAGTGCTTGTTGTGGCTCCACCTTTCAGGGGAATTTCTGAAATCATTTGTAATAACATCTCGGGTATTTTGTGTTCAGATTTTACACTCTCATCGATTAAAGATGGAGTTCGGCGCGCTCTTGCCCTTTCGCAAAATGAAAGAGATCAACTTCTTGAACAGGCTAGACAGGTAGCTAGGTCAGAATTTCACCATCGGCGTGCAGCCAGTGATTTGATGCGGATGTATAACCGAGCATTTGAATTGGCTAACGAAAGTAATGGGTTGACAAAGAGGTCAGTAAGGATTGCGAAGAGTTCTTGGCCAGAAGGATTTCAAGAAATAATGGACCCTCCAACTCATTCACCTCAGGGCCATATTTGGTTACATTCGCGTTTAAAGTATCTGGTTTTGCCAAACCGATCAAATTGGGTTGGGCTTGATGTTATGGTGGGCACTCATCATCAAAAGGTTATGGGAAGCCTTCGTTTGCATATTCGTTCTGATACTAACTGTTCACTTCGTTCTACGGATTTCAATTTGGAGCAAGTAGGCGACAACTCTTGGGTGTCGTTCCGTTTTTCTCCTATTAGGAATGCGGCACAAAAACGGTTTGTTGTGGAATTCCAGTTAATTTCAGGCAACTCCAATACTTCCATTAGTCTTTACGAAATTTACCCTCTTGAGTCAAAATTCTTGCGAATACCTGAGCGGATGGGAATGCCCAAGGTCAGAAAAACCCTATACTGTCGTATGGTGTACTCTGGAGCATTTAACGAAATCCAATCCTAGTATGCTCTTGTTAGCGGCATTTAGGAAAGTAACCCAAATTCCTTATCCTTGGATTTTTTTATTTGATTATTCTGTAAAAAACATGAATTCATAAGAAATTCGCTGTTTTATGATTTCAGAGTAAAAAGATCGAAAACCCTTCTTTACTTGAGTCGACAAGGCACAGGCTAAAAAATAGAGTTAATAACGGTTGAAAGGTCTACCCGGTTCAGGTATGCCGTTGTTTTCAAGGGGACATCTAAGTTGGATCAATCCCAAGAAGGTATAAAAGTGATGGAGCCACAGTCCGAGAAGTCTTCTCCAAGAATCCAAGTCGATTTGGGGTGTGGGCCTGTAAAACCACCTGATTTTATAGGAGTAGATCGTTTTGCTCTTCAGGGAGTTGATATTGTGGCAAACATAGATGGCCCTCTTCCTTTTCATGATGATTCGGTGGATCTCCTCTTCGCGAGCCATTCCCTCGAACATTTAAGTGATATGATGGCTGTCATCAAGGAAATTTATCGGGTGTGCAAGCATGGGGCTCAGGTTTGCATTGTTGCTCCTTATTATCAACAGGGACTGAATTGGGCTAATCCGTATCATAAACAGGTTTTTAACGAACATACCCCACGCTTCTGGACAACGGCGCCCGTTGCCGGAGTTCCCGAAAAAGAATACATTCATCCTCATGCTGTGCAGTGGGGGTTGGGCGAAAGCGATTCAAGCGATCTGGAAATCGATTTCAGATGTCTTCAAATCCAATTTTTCTATTTTCCAGACTATCGTCATCTTTCTTCTGATGAGCAACGTCAAGCCAGAGGAAAATTTCTCGATGTATGCGATCAGATTATGTATCATCTGTTGGTTATAAAAAATTCAATAAGAGAGACAGAGATGAAAGATTTAATTGAAAAAGGAGCCCTTTATGAGCCACCCTTTGTCATCATCCGAAGATTACAAGACCAGCTTGCGGAAAACGAACAGAGTCTTGAAGTGTTGCAACATAACTTGATCGAAAAGGAGCGAGCTATCGCAGATTTGAAGCAGGCTATGGGATCCTATGAGGCTGAGAAGGTGCGATTAACGGAGGTCTCGTCCCGGTTAATTGAATTGGAGAGCCACCATGCCATTCTTGAACTAAAGTCTAAGGGGTTGGCTACAGAAGTGGATTCCCTACGTCAAAGGAAAGTTCTTCGGTGGTTGGCACACATTAACCATGGGGGAAATCTTCAAGAAGAAATTTCTTCAGCCTTCCAACAGCTTAAAGATGATAGTATGTTGTTTGAGCGAAATCTTAAAGGCTTCAGGCTTCAAGCGAGTTATAATCTCCAATCAGTGCCATTTCTTTCTTATCCTTTACAGGTTAATCGGGGAAATTTGAAAGGAGTATTCCTGGCTCCCATTTTAGATCTCCCTCTTTCCAATGGAGTGTTGGGGGTGGAAATTGTGTCACCCTCAGATACCATCGTAGCGCAAAGTGTTGTTCCATTCCATCAAGTTGATGAAAGTTGTCCTACTCCGTTTACATTCCCTGCAATTCCTAATTCCCACCAAGGGCGGTTTTGGCTAAGAGTGTTTGTAAGAAATATCGATGCTCCTGTTCGGATTTTTGAATGGCGAAAATATCGATTTGGGGGTTTTGGGAAACTTCAGACTCGAGCCTTCTGTGGTTTTACGTTTGGCTGATTTGTTTCCTTCATTTGAGGCGACAAAGAGGTAATGGGGTTAATGCCACTGAATGTTCTCGCGATACTTCCTGGTTTAAGTCCTTCTGCTTTTTTAACTGTGGTTAAGCCTCTTTTGGCGCTCCACAAGTCTGGTGCGATTATTGCTGACTTTACATTGGAGGCCTGGTTCTCAAAGAAAGCATTAGAGCGTGCTGATGTCGTTGTCTTTAGTCGGAATACTGAATCAAAATACGAGTGGATCCTGGATAGAGTTTTGAAATTAGGAATCCCCGTTATCTATGATCTTGATGACAATTTCTTTGAATTACCTCAGCTCTACCAAGATGAGCTCCCGTATAAAAAGAGATCTAATGAAACTCAACTAGGACGATATCTAACCTCGGCCAATTTAGTGCGGGTGTACTCAAACGAACTACTCAATAGAATTCTCCAGCTCAATACTCGGGTTGTTCGTGTTAATGGGCCCGTTGATTTTAGCCTTATTCCTGCGGCCTTGCCAGTACGTGACCCCAGTCGTGTTAGAATCGTCTATGCCACTAGTCGAACTACTCATGATGATTTAGCCAACCTTTTTTTGAACGACTTGAAGAAAGTATTGTCTACCTACCAGGAAAAGGTGGAAGTTTTTTTTTGGGGCCATCACCCTCAGGATTTTCGTGGGCACCCTTCTGTTCGGTTTTTGGACTTTAACCCTAACTACGATCGGTTTTTTGAGAATTTTTCAAAATATGGTTTTGATATTGGATTGGCCCCACTTCGAGACGAAGTATTCTACCGTTCAAAATCTAATAACAAATTTCGTGAATATGGAGCCTGTCGTATTGCTGGAGTCTATTCAGACGTTGAAGTGTATTCGGAATGTGTCACTCATGGTCAAACTGGATGGCTTGTTTCTCAAAGACCTGATGCTTGGAGTAAAGCCATTTCTCATCTCCTTGACTATCCTGCCTTGCGTGAGAGCATTCAAGATCAAGCTTTTCAGTTTATTAAGGAGCATTACTGTTTGGAGGATGTCTCGGCAATATGGCTTAGTCATCTCAAGGAAGTCTCTCATAAACAATCAATTCGGGCCCATCCTAATGAACGGGAGGGTCATGTGCTAAGGCAAAATAAGTTTTCTTCTGCAATTATCAATCATTGGAATTCATTTCTCACTCGTTTTTTGGGACTGGGGGTGGTAGGAAATCGAATGATTGGTCATCTGAAAAACCAAGGGGTCTTTGAAACTGCTGGAAAAATACAAAGGGTTTTGCATGAATTGTATATGCTATTGCGAATCAAATGGCTTTTAATACCATGGCGAAAATCTAAGCAGTAGTATCTAGGTCTTAGGAATCTCTTGGTTCTATTCAAATCCAGGAGTGTTTAAGGAATTTGGAGATTCTTGCCAATGAATGTCTGATGCCAGGAAAGTATGGGTTATAGCTATGGCAAATGGTTTGCAACTCAGTATGTTGGACATTTTGTGGAATACATGCTGATGAGTTCTGTAGGCTCTGTTTCGCTAGTATCTAGCAACACCATTCAGGAGTGGAAAATACTTGGAAGACTCTTGCCAATCTTTAGTTAGTGTTATTGTTGTGAACTGGAATGGGAGGCATTTTTTAGAAGAATGCCTAGTAGCCTTGAGTCAGCAGACGTATACGCCGTATGAAATAATCCTCGTGGATAATGGATCTACCGATGGCTCTATCGAATTTGTCAATGAGAATTTCTCTCATGTAAAGACAATACAACTTTCTGAGAATAAGGGGTTTGCAGGTGGCAATATCAAGGGGTTGGCAGTATCTAAAGGTAATTTTATTGTCCTGCTCAATAACGACACCCGGACAGAAAAATCTTGGTTAGAAAATCTTGTCCAGCCGATGCATCGGAATTCTGCTCTTGGAATGTGTGCCTCAAAAATTTTAGTTGATAAAACTGGGGAAATTGATTCAGCGGGTGATTGTCTCACGACATGGGCTGTTGGGTTCAAGCGTGGTTTTGGCCAGAGCCAAGATTCCTATCAGTTGGAAGAGTATGTGTTCGGAGCTTGCGCGGCAGCGGCCCTCTATAGAAGAGCAATGTTAGAGGATGTTGGTTTTCTAGATGAAGATTTCTTTTTTAATGATGAAGATACAGATTTAAATTTTCGTGCTCAGTTAAACGGTTGGACATGTGCGTATGTTCCCAGTGCGATTGTTCGTCATAAGGTCAATGCGACAATTGGGAAATTAAGTGATCTTCATGTATATTTTCACGTTCGAAACCTAGAATTTCTTTGGGTCAAGAATATGCCAACAGGATTAATGATTCGTTTTGCCCATCATAAAATTTTCCAGGAAGTTGGGTCTTTTTGTTATTTGTGTTTGCGCCATGGTAAATGGAGTGCTTTTTTTCGAGGAAAGAGGGATGCACTGCAAAAGTTACCTATAATGTTTGAGAAACGTCGAATGATCCAATCGAAGAGGAGAGTGAGTAATCGTTATATGAAAATGTTATTAATGCCAATTTATAGTAAGGAACTTATTCGTCAAAAAATCCAGCAATTTATTTTTGGCTAATGAATGAATTGAGTTGTGGGTCTGTAGCTCGAAGTTGCTATGCAAGCGCAATTTTTAAGTATATTTTTTGTTATGAGGTGGGGGTAAGAAATATATTTGGTCACTAGATTTTATGAAAAGCTATGAATAGTTTCAGCTTATGAAGGTAGCGCTGGTTCATGATTGGTTGACGGGAATGAGAGGCGGGGAAAAGTGCTTAGAAGCCTTTTGTGAAATGTTTCCAGATGCACCAATTTATACTCTAATTCATGCGAAAGGTAGTGTTTCTACCGCTATTGAGCAGCATGCTATCTTCCCAAGTTCCATGAATGTTCTACCGAGTATTGAAAAATTCTATCGATATTTTCTTCCCATATTTCCTTCTGTCATCCAATCGTTTACGTTTGATAATTTTGATCTCATTTTGAGTTCTAGCCATTGTGTGGCGAAAGGGGTTCGGGTGCCTGAAGGATGCTGTCATATCTCCTATGTTCATACACCCATGCGCTATGTATGGGAGGGATATGACCAGTATTTTAGAGGGAGATCACGGTTTAGTCTTGGAAGCATTGGGATGGCGATATTTCGAGACTGTCTTCAGCGCTGGGATATGGGATCAAATAATCAGGTGCATGAGTTTATTGCCAATTCTCATAATGTTGCCGAACGAATTAGCCGTCATTATGGAAGGAAAGCTGCTGTGGTTCACCCTCCGGTAGATTGGCACGCGTTTGAGGCTTCTGAACGTGACGAGGGGTATTACCTGATGGTGACAGCCTTTGCGCCTTATAAGCGGGTGGATTTGGGGATTCAAGCTGCAAACCAGTTGAAGGTCCCATTGAAAATTATTGGAAGGGGACAGGAAGAAAATAAAATGAAACGATTGGCTGGCCCAACTGTGGAATTTTTAGGATGGGAAACCGATGCTTGCATTCGAGAGCATTATCGGAATTGTAGAGCCATTCTCTTTCCAGGTGAGGAAGATTTTGGTATCGTACCGTTGGAAGCAATGGCAAGTGGTAAGCCGGTAATTGCCTATGGAAAAGGAGGGGTGTTGGAAACGGTTATTCCCCTTAATCTCTCCCCTCCCATGGCTACAAATGGTTCACCCACTGGCGTATTTTTCTATGAACAGACGTTGCCAGCACTAGTTAATGCAATACAAATATTTGAGAAAAGAAAAATTCTCTTTAATCCTTATGCGATTCGAGCTCATGTTAAAGATTTTGGACGAGAGCATTTCAAGAGAAACGTTCAGCAGGTTATTTTGACTACATATGAAAAATTTTGTCAGTCCCGTGTATGCTGAAGTGCCACTCAGAATTTTTTAAAAACCTGCTGTTTCTTTCTGATCTCTTTCTGATCAGTGGTTGCTGGGTTGCAGCCTATTTTTTTCGATTTTCTGTTCCTTTATTTCCAGCTACAAAGGGGATCCCTCCGATTGAGCCTTACTTGTGGATGCTTTTCCCAATTGTTCTTGTGTGGGGGATCTGCTTTTCTTCCTTAAATCTTTATCGTCCTCGACGAATGGGTTCTCATTTTGCTGAATTCGTGGATTTGGCCAAAGCCAATGGTCTGTGTCTTTTGATTCTTGTTGCTCTCACCTTCTTTTCGAAGACGTTTGAATTTTCTAGATTGGTGATTCTGTATTT